>JAJEJO010005738.1:329159-489421 GCA_020662805.1 Glaucomys volans
CCCCACAGGTGAGTCCCCACGGGTGAGCCCCACGGGTGAGTCCCCACAGGTGAGTCCCCTGGGTGAGCCCCATGGGTGAGTCCCAAGGGTGAGCCCCATGGCGAGTCCCCACGGCCACACAGCTGGAGACGCTGGAGCCAGCCTGGGTCAGAATCCCGCTTGGTGCGTTAGAAGTGGGCACCTTGTGATGCCGGGGGACTCAGAGTCGCCCTCTTCTCCCCAAGGTGGGGAGGAGGCATCTGCCCAACGAGGGCCGTCTTGGGGAGAGGCAGAGGGCCCCCGAGGGCATCCCCGGGCACACCACGCGTCGTCCTCCTGCCCTCCTCCTCCTGCCCTCCTCCTCCCTCTGTCCTCCTTCCCTTTTTCCTTCATTTTTTAATTAAACAATGACAGGATTCCTCTCCTGGGCTCCACGGGGTGAAATCACTTAGCAACCTGAATTATTTTCGACTCAATAACTGCCCGGGTCGGGAGGCCCTGCGCGGCGGGGACGGGCTGGCCGGCCCAGAGGCAGCCAGCGGAGGCCTCTGACTGGATGCTTCTCATACTTTCCCTTGCCCTGGTGAGGGCTTTTGTTGGCAGTCCACCTTCCCGCTCCCTGATAATCCTGAGTGACCGTCCACTGCGGCTGGCTGCTGGGCTTCAAAGGCAGGGCCTCGGATTCCAGGCCTCCAATTTTTTTTTCCTTACTTGGGGGGCTCTCAGACACACCTAGAGAAGGCAGTAGATATAAATTTCATCTTCAAATAAAATAGAAACAGGCAGATGTGCGGCTGGCAGTAGTTGTGAGTGGCGTCAGGCTGTGTGGACAGTTTCCCACGGATCATTGTGGCCCCCCGAGCAACAACGAGGCAGCCAGCCCGTTGCTGCCAAATGATCCCCAGAACTGAGACCCAGCGCCGACCACGGCAGGCCCTGGGCGGAGCCCTTCCTTGAGATATGCATTCACTGAGCCTGGAAGGTGGATGCCAAGACGTCCAGTGGAGAATCTGAAGCACAGAGAGGTTAAGCAGCTTACCACGGGTCAACACAGCTCCATGGTGACTAGGGCCCCAGGCATGGTTTGCTCCCAAAGCCTACCTCCCTCCCCAAGTCCGCTCCTCCCACTGAAGGACTAACATGTTCTGAGCATGGAGCTATAAATCAAGACAGAACATCTACTTTGAAGTGCTGCCGTGGCGATTCAATGAGATAAAGGGCATGAAAGATCTGGTCCGTGATTCCGTAAGAAGCATTGGCCCATTTCCTGCCTCTCCCAACTGGCAAGACACGTTGGTAAACACGGAAGGCAAAGATGCAGACAGATTAGGGCTCAGGTGGACACACACCGCTGACTGGCTGTGTGACCTTGGCATGGTCTCTTTCTTAACCCTTCCTGAGCCAGGTCCTCCCTGCCCAGGGAACAGGCAGCTGGGGGAACTGAGGCAGGAGGAGGCATACCTGGTGGAACTGTGGGCCTGGTGGAGGCCGAGAGCTGGTCAGGCCCCGGGGGGATTAGAGCAGCAGTCCCCTGTGCTGGGCAGGTGGATGGTCCCTCCGTGGCCTGCCCCACAAGTTGCAGCTCCTCTCTCCTTGAATCCAGCACAAAGCCCAGGCACGGGCTCCACTTCACACGTGGGAAACTCAGGCTCAGAGAGGGCAAGTCACTTCTTCAAGGCCCACAGCCAGGGCAGGGCAGAGAGAATGTCAACCCAGGCCAGTCCAGGACCGCCACCCACTTTCCCACCCCCGTGCTCTCTGCTCCGAGACGGCCTTCCTGCCATATTCCCAGTCACTGACGTCCGGTTCACCAGTTGGCACCTTCTGCAGGCGCACAGTGGTGCTTGCTAATGGGCAGATGGTTCAGTAAGGAGCAGGCTGTGGGGAACTCTGGGTTCTCCAAACCCCCAACCCCACAAGGCTGCAAGACCACTGCCTGTCCCGCTGTGCCCGCTGACCCCCCGCAGACCGCGCCGACCCCGGTTCCTGGAGCCCTGGAGAGGGCTCGCCCAGTCGGGTCCTCCAGGCGCCCGACAGTGGGGAGGCCGGGGACTGCCACGCTTGTGAACCATGTTAATCTTTGTCCTGGCAGAAACACTCACCACCTTTTGTGCGACGTGGAGGTTCCTTTTGTTCTTCCCAAATGGCTAAGGAGGTAATAAACGCCTATCAGCTCCTTGCGGCCTGCTAATCCCCCCAAACCGTAAATCATAGAGGCTTATTACTGTCCCGATAAATAACCCTGGGAGGACACTGGGAGGCCAGGGTTGGGGCTGTCGGTCCCACAGGCGGGGGAGAAAGGCTGGGGCTTCTCCAGGGCTGGTGTCACTGACAGCTGGACAGTGAGGTTGGGGTGGCTGGGTGCTGCTATGCCACCAGGCCTGGCACTTCCCTCTCTCTCTGCAAACCCCACCTGCCTCCGTGAAGGGCCTGGGGCCACTGGAGAGCAGGGAACAGCGGCCTGCTTCTCCTCAGGAAGCCACGGAGCTCCTGGGGGAGCGGGCGGGCTGTTCAGTGCCCCAGGTGCTGCTCAGTCTCCAGAGCGCTCCCTCCAGCAAGGAGCTGCAGCTGCCTGGCTGGTGGGGTGATGTCACCTGGGTAATGTCACCTGGGAGGCTGCGGTGGCTCTGATGCACCAACAGGACCAACCAAACTACACTTCCCGGAGTCCCCTTCTCTAGGCGTCTGCTGTGATAGTTCCACCAAGGCAGGGCTTAACCCAGAGTGATTCCTCTCATGGTGCTGGAGGCGGGTTCAAAATCCAGATGTCGGCGGGCGGGCCGCATCCCCCCAGAGCCTCTGCGGGCGGTCCTTCTGGCCTCTCCCAGCCTGAAGGCCAGGTGCATCTGGCCTGTGGCTGCTGGGCCTGGGCTCTGCCCCTTGCCTGGCTCCCTGCCCCCTTCCCTCTGCACGTGCCATGTCCAAAGGCCCCGCTCCTCGGGGGGACACAGTCCTATTGGATCCAGGGCCCCCTACCCTGAGTGACCTCATTACCTCGACTGACTATAGCTCTCTTCCAAAGCCTGAGGTGCTGCGGTTAGAACCCCAACATCTTCTGGGGGACACAATTCGGGGAGATTCCTGGGGGAGCCTGGGGGAGGAGGTGGGCCTCGGTCCTGGCACCCCGCTCCTCCTCGGTCCCACCCTCCACAGTCTTGGTTACTGCATCAGCCACGGTCTGAAACGTGAAATGGAAAACTTCAGAAGTGAGCAAACCCCAGGCTTTCAGTTGGGTGCCATTCTGAGTGGCATAGTGAAGTCTCTGGCGTCGTCCTGTCCAGCCCGAGCAGTGGACCCTGCCCTTGTACAGTGTATCCACATCGTATGCACTGCCCGCCCGTTAGTTGCCCAGTGGCTGGCTCAGGGAGCAGACCGGCTGCCCTGTATGCCTTGTGTTCAGGAAGCCCATGTGTCACATAGCGTCGTCACTGTGTAGGCGTTGTGCGGCTGGCAATGTGGACGTGCCAGAGAAGGCGGGCGCAGAGGGCTTCACCTGAATGAGGTCAGAGGTCATCAGAGGCGTGTCTGGGCAGGAAACAGCCTAGGATACATAGGTTTGGTGTATCCCTGTTTCTGGCAACCACTGGGGCTCTTGGAATGCACCCCCACCCCACAGAAAAGGAGTGGCCATCCTGCTGGCCAACCCAGCTACTTGACCCTGGGCAGCTGGGCTCCTCCTTCAGTTCCACCCCCTGTGCAGGTGTGTGTTCAGCCCCGTGATGCAGGGCCCAGGGCACCCTCCATCGGAGCCACGGAGGCTGACCAGGCCTCCGCCCAGGCCTGTAGGCTGCAGCTGACCCTACTGTTCCCACCTTGCATCTGCCTTCCCTTCCTTCTGTGGCCTTGACTTCTGGCCCTGCTCTGCTTTCTCCTCCCAGCACCCAGCGTCCTGTCCCGCAGTTCACCACCAATGACCAAGGGTGCTGCCCCCCGCCTCCAGGCAGGTCCAGCCCTGCATGATGTCCACAGCCCAGAGCGCCTCAGGGATCCTGCCTAGAATCAGGAGACCTGACTGGGCCTCCTCCCTCCCCTGTCCCGCTCCCCAGCCCAGCATGTGAACCCGGGGCTCGGGGTCTGCTTGGGGAGCCCACGAGTGCAGAGGCCCGCAGCGCCGTCTCCAGCAGCTCGTTGGCAGGCAGCCTGTGCTAGATGTTTGGAGACCAAGTCCAGGCGTATCAGAGGCTTTGAGTTCATGGGGGACACACCTGGGCTAGGGCCGCAGGACTCACAGGGCCAGTAGGTCTGGCCACACAGGTTGCCCTACCCACAGGACCTGTGGGGACTGGAATCAAGCCCATTGACATTGTCAGGAGGTACAGGCAACTTTGCTTATTAACTTTTAATTTTGGAAACAATTTTAGGGTTACAGCAAATTTGCAAAATTCACCTCAAGCTTGTTACCCCTCCCCCGTTTCCCCTGGTTTGAACATGTCGCATCATCACATACTGGACAGCTTTTAAAATTCAGGCTGAGGCATGTGTGGGAAGAGCTGCGCTCTGCCCACGTGAAGAGGCGAGTCGGGAAGGCCATCTCAGCTGGAGTGTGGGCAGGTCAGCCAGAGAAGGTCCATCCTGCCCCTCCCCAGACGACAAAGGTGTTCGGGCCAAGGACAGCCCTTGAAGAAAACAGAGAGCGTGTTGTGGCCTCTGGGTGCAGCTAGAGGTGGTGGGGGGCAGGGGGCGGTGGAGGCAGACCCAGGCTGGCCATGTGAGCAGCTTGCCGTGACCTGGGGCAGGGGGACCCCTGGCCAGTTCTCAGGGTTCATCTTCATTCCAAGGGAATGAGCGAGGATGGAGGCCAAGAATCAACAAAGATACTAAGAATCTCCTGAGAACCCGGTTCCCAGGACAGACTTGGGACAGGGCATGCGCTCAGCCCCCAGCTGCAGCAGACCACAGCTTTCCTGGTGCAGTGAAGGCAGGTGGCCTTGTGGCCACTGGGGAGAGTCTGGCCCTCCCACCTTTCCTCCAAGCCATCCCTAGGCCCAGCACCTTCCTCCGCCCATCTCAAGGGAGACTCCACCCCCCTCCTCTTCAGTGGCTGGAGAACAAGCCCACCTCCTCGTTCAGGACCCTCCCAGAGGCGGCTGGGTGGGTCACTCCCACTTAGAAATGAGACTCTGCTTCCGGCTGAGCCTCAGGGCTGGGAGGAGGTGCTCCCGCAGCCCAGGTGCTCCTGTGGACCTCCAGGGGCGGAGCGGATGCTGATCTCCTGGCCAGCAGAGCAACTGGCACGGGTGTGAGAGACCAGTTCCCCTGGGGAGGAGCTGTCCCCTAGAACAGCTCCATCCGCTTCTCCACCTGCAGAGTCCTCCAGCCTCCCTCCTGAGGCCCCGGGATGTCAGAGCCTCACCCTGGGGCCTTTTGCTGCCCAACTCTGGGCCCCCAGCCACCCTCCAGGGCACCATGACTGTCCTCCACGATGACCCCCAATACCTAAGGACAATCAGGGAGTGACTGGGGGAAGGGAGCCCCAATAAGTGGCTGTGGACTTCTTAAAACCACCGTCATGTAAAGTGTTTCTAATTTGGAAATTAAATGGATGCCATGCCCCCAAGTCCTCTCGTACCTGATGGTGTCCTGGAGCTCGTAACCTCTGTGCCTGGGTTTTCCCTCAAAAAGTGGGCTTGTGACAGCCCCCACCTAGTGGCCTGGCTGTGAGGACCACAATGGCCTGTTCCCCCAAACACAAGAAGTGCTGGGTGGCCGGGCTGCGGCTCCTGGGCCCTGCCTTTGTTGGGTGGTGGAGAGGGCCCTGTGGGCAGGAGCACCGGGTGGGATCTTCCTGGAAGTCCAGATGGGAATGTGAGCCCGGAGTTGAAACCCGGTTCGCCAGCTGCGGGATCTCATTAACCTCCCTCTTCCTCACTGTATACAGGACCCTGGTGCCGCCTGTGGGGACAGCGTGGCCACCGCCCAGGACTGACCGAGCACTGCATTCATTCCATCACCCCCACTTGCCCCAGAGAGTTCTATTTTTCCAATTCTAATTCCAATCTAACTTTTCGATTCCCCACAATACGGTCTCAGGCTGGCCGAGCTAAGCTTCGGCACCACCTGAATACCTACCCCCAGGGCCTACCTACCCACAGGGCCCTTCTTGCAGATCCTCCACACCCTGGGATTCTTTGCAGCTGTTGAAAAGGGATGTCTCCCTTTGGAATGAGATTCGAGATGTGCCTGAGTTTAAAACAAAGCCGGAGGGAAGGAAGCCAGGCGGAGGGTGTTGTCAGGATAGACGGGAAAATTCCCAAACAGCTCATTTCTGGAGAAAAGAATTTACTTCCCAATTCACATGTCCATGTTTTTATCATGAGAACACAAGACTTCTGTAATGTAAAAATGACAGAATCAAGACAGCCGGACAGGAGAGCGGCTTCCCCTGTGCTGGAGAGGGTGGGAGCAAGCCTGGCCAGGAAAGCTGGCCACAGAGGTCAAATTCCACTGTAGTGACCTGGAGGGGTTGTCGCATACCATTCTGAGGGAATCTCTGGGTGCCATGCATGGCTTTAGGTGGGACCTGAGGACCTGGCTAGGAGATGTCTGCTGATCACTGGGGGACCGCGGTGCTGTCAGCCCAGCTGGGCCACCCGCGGAGGTCACTGTGGGCCTGGAGGTGACCAGTTCCTCCACCCTGGGTGCCACCACCTGCCGCTCCGTCCCCATCCCTCACACAGCTGTCTCAGTCATGCTGAGCTCAGGCAATGACACAGGCACTGAGGATGTCACTGCAGGTCCCCTGCATGCTGAGCCCTTGCTGTGTTCTTGACACTCCGCCCTGGAACCACTTGCGTGGCCGTCAAGAACCTGCAGAGATGGAGATCACTTCTCTCAAACTGCACCGATCAGAAATGGTGAAATACACAAACTTGAGTATTTTTTGTTTCCTAGTATGATTTTCACAAATTGCAAAAGCTAGAATTTCAACTCACTATATGTTCAAATCATCACAAAACAAAACAAGAAGTAAACCAACCAATGAACAAGAGCGTCCTTGCTGGAGGGGCTCTTTAGAGGTCCGTGTTGTGCCCGGTGTTTTTACTGAGTGTCTTTTCCACACAACTGCCTGTCCACCTGCTCGAGGTCCTGAGAGGCTGCAAGGACTTCAAATAGCTCCGACACCTCCTGGAACTTCAACTAGTGTTTTGCTTCATTCATATTTTACTTTATTATTTTGTGTGGTTCTGGGGTTGAATCCAGGAGTGCTCTATCTCTGAATTACATTTCTAGCCCTTTTTTACTGTGAAATTTCTAAGTTGCCGAGGCTGGACTCCAACTTGCAGTCCTGCTGCCTCAGTCTTTCAAGTAGCTGGGATCACAGGTGTGCGCCACCGTGCCCGGCTTCAATTAGTATTTTGAAGTATATGAAGGACTGAATGAGTGGCTGTGAAAGAGGATTTTTTACATGTTTTTTGGAGGGGATGGGACAGGGGGATCGAACTCAGGGGCACTCAATCCCTGAGCCACATCCCCAGCTCTATTTTGTACTTTATTTAGAGAGAGGGTCTCACTGAGTTGCTCAGCGTCTCACTTTTGCTTAGGCTGACTTTAAACTCGCCATCCTCCTGCCTCAGCCTCCTGAGCTGCTGGATGACTGACATATGCTACATGTACTTTCAATACTGAAAGTAACTTTAAAATTCCTAGGTTGAAACCTGGTAGATGTACGTGGATGAGTTGGGAAAGAGAACAGGCTTGTCCTAAACACATCTACACATTTTCAAGAGGCGAAGGACGTAATTCTCTTCCCTAATCCTATAAAACCTCAGTCTACTGAAGTTCAGGTTCATCTGGAACTTTTCACAACACCATTTAAAATTGTATTTCCTCATACTCATTCTAGAGCTTATTTTGAAACAATTCCAGAAAATAAGACGGAATGATGGACAAGGGGGTGCTAATTAGCTATGAGAGAAAGCGAGTTCAGTCAAATGCCCCATAGGACCGTGGCGAGGGGCTGCGGGTGTCGACCATCCACTTTTTTTTTTTTTTACATCTTTGAAAATTTTCATGATCAAAAGAAAAACCTGTGGGCTTCCTCATGGAGCAGATCTTGAGGTGCGGCCTGTAATTACTCCAGCCGATGTCTATCTGTTAATGAGCTAACTGACCATAAAATCTGTGTTTCATCTTGTGACTCGAAAGAGCGCAGGAAAGAAAAATAAAGAAAGTCCGTCCAGCAGGACGAAGCCAGACTCAAACTTTGATGTGAACAAATCCATTGTTCTTCTGGGACAGATGATAAGCTTGGTGCCCTGCTGTGATGGGAGGGAGGGACAACTCGAGGGCGGGGACCTTGGCCCAGAGATCTGCAGCCAGGGACCTGGAGAGGCCCGTCGCAGGCCAGTCCCGGCCGCACAGCCAGCCAGCACCAGCGGCAGGAGTCAGGGACACCTTCCGTTTTTAAAAATCCTTCCCCAGGGCTCTCTCGCCATGTGCTTCCCAAGATAGAAATCCTCAGCGGATAATTCCCTCCTTTCTCTGCCCTACTGCCCTACATCTTTGTTTTTCTTTATTTTTTTTAAGTCATAGATGGACACAATACCTTCATTTCATTGGTTATTTTCATGTGGTGCTGAGGATGGAGCCCAGTGCCCCACAGGAGCCAGGCAAGCAAGCCTCTACCACTGAGCCCAGCCCCAGCCCCTTGCCCTACATCTTTGTTGCTGGGCACAGATGACTGACTCGACCTCCTGGTGTCCAAGCCTTGTGTGGCCCTTCCCCAAGGACCTGCTGGCTGGCCACGTGCTTTTGATCAACAGCAGTGGCCGTGAGGCAGGAGTGTCTCAGGCTGGTTGGGCCTCAGGAGACCGTGGCTGTCAGGAGCAGCTGCCCGCTGCGGACAGGGCTTCCTGGGGTTATGTGCTTGGAAAGGTCACACGACAAGGACCCGAGACCCTGGATTGCACAGCCTGGGAGGCACCGAATCCTGCCACCAACCTCAGAGAGCTGGGAATACTCTGTGCTTCCCAGTGGGAGCTCGGCCCCAGGCCCCAGGCGACAACCTGGCGGCAGAGCAGCAGCCTGGCAGTGGACTCCGGCCACAGGCAGAGCCCTGGGCATGTGTGGCTCTGAGTGGTCCCATTTGTGGTCATTTACTCTGCAGGAAAGCGTGACTGACGCCTGGGGCTGGTCGTCTTCTGATTTTCAGTCTGTTTGAGCAGCTGCAACAAAACACCTCAGGCTGGATGCTTTATAAACAACAGAACCGAGCTGCTCACAGTTCCGGAAGCTGGGAAGGCCCAGTGCAGGTGCCGGCGGATCTGGCACCTGGGAGGCTGTTCCTTGCCCCTGTGAGGGGCACTCACTCTCCATCCGCCTCTCGTGGGGGACAGCAACCCGCACCCCACTCGCAGGTCCTCCATCCTGCAGTGGCTTCTCCGCCTCCTGGGCCAGGCAGCTTCTCAGCAGTCTGGTGGCCGCTCAGGTGTCCCCTCCTCTGAGAAGCCAACCCCCACTCCCAGAGGAAGTCCCTCAAGGGCAGTCCTCAGGGTCCGAGCACTTGCCAGGACCTGCTATGAGTGTGAGTGATGGTCATCTGTGCACCAGGCCAGACTGGACCCTTAGCAGGAGCAGGGCCATGTCTGTTTGCTGGTCACGGTCTCCCTAGCGGCAGGCACGGTGCCCCATGCACAGAGGCTCACTGAGTGGTCACTGCAGGGAGGACAGGAAGTATGCCTGGAAAACTCAAGGATGGGATTCCAGAGTGATGGGAGGGGCTGAGGCAGTCCCCAGCTGGGACACATGGGGGCAGGGTGCCAGCCTTGGAGGGGACAGGGACAGGGCAGCAGGGGCCATGCACTGGGAAGGCCCCGCACACAGTGTGTCTCCCAACCCAGCTGGAAGCGAGGCCGTGGGGGGGCGAAGGATCAAAGCCCAACCCCCAGGTGCCCAGGTGTCTGCATAAAGGAGATCCCGTCCCTTCCGCCGGGAGCTACCTTCTCCACTCATCCTACGTGGTCCTGGTGCCCAGGCTCCAGGTCCAGTGCCCAGGCCTCAGGGCCCTGGTGTGGGGCCCGAGACTCACAACCCAAACACCCTGCACCACACGACCTTTAGGACAAGGTGTCCGTGACTCGGGGAGATGGTTGCACTACTAAGCAGGGCGGCACGCGGCCGTGAAGAAGGGACCGCAGGGCGCAGAAACAGCTAGAAGGAAACGTGGCTTCTCCAGGGGCAAGATCGTGGGCCATTTTTTCTCCGTTTTCTGGCATGGTCACATAATCGGCTAAGAGGGGAGATGATTCCTGAGCGACCCTTAGGAAGAACCTCAGGGTCCAGAGGGACGGGAGGTGGTAAATTGGGTGGTGATGCTGGAAACGCAGCAGTGTGGACATGAGGTCTTTATTTTAAAAAGTCTTTGGAGGGCTGGGCACGGTGGTGCACGCCTGTAATCCAAGCGACTTGGGAGGCTGAGTCAGGAGGATCGCAAGTTCAAAGCCAGCCTCAGCAACTTAGCGAGGCCCTAAGCAACTCAGTGAGACCCTGTCTCTAAATAAAATACAAAATAGGGCTGGGGATGTGGCTCAGTGGCCGAGAGTCCCTGAGTTCAATCCCTGGTTCCAAAAAAAAAGGTCTTTGGAGGAGACGAGTCTGTCTTCCGCAGCTGCTCCACGCCCTCTTCTGCGTGCTTTGGAGACTGATGTGGGCCCAACCTCCTGTGGCCCAGGTTCTGAAGCTCTGCCCCCCGGTGGTGGTGTTAGGAGAGGAGGCTTTGGGGAGCAGGCGAGGACTGGGACAGCGACCCTGCCAAGCTGCGGCCCACTCCCACCTCCGCACACGAGCACATCAGGAGGCAGCTGTGAGCGCCTGTTCCGCAGAGTCCTCCCCGCGCCCGGCCCCCTGGCACCCTGGTTCCAAAACTCCAGCCTCCGGAACCAGGTCGCCGTCTGTGGGCTAAGCTCCGCCTACGGCAGCCCAGCCTAAGGCAGTGCGCTTCCACAGAGACCACCCTCCAGGCCAGCATGGGGTTCAGGCGAGGCTGGGGCTCAGGGTGTGGAGGAGCCAACAGAGGGTGGCACCCTCTAACCCTAACCCTAACCCTCACCCCAGCCACGGAGACTGGTCAGCAATGGACACCTGGGCAGGCCAAGTGAGTCGGAGTCAGTGCCGCTCAGGCTGGGCTTTCCTTGGGAACGCTTGGGAGAGGCATTTCTTTCCCGCAGAGTTGCTGAGAACATGGGGCGTGAGCCTGCAGCCCTGACCACCATCTTTCTGGGACGGGGCCTGCCTGAGAGAGGAGAGCACAGAGGAGAGCGCAGAGAAGAGCGCTGCTGGAGCACCTGGAAACAGCCTTGCCTGAAGCCATCTCCTCGGCAAATTTCAGTTACATGAGCCAGTATTTGTTCTCTTGGGCTGTGCCATTAGGTGTTCTGTCACTTGCAACCTACAGAGTCCTGCTGACACACTGACACCCAAAGGCACACACACACACACACGCACACACACAGACACCTGGCCACACTTGATTGACTAGAATGCCTCGCCAGGAGATCTCCCTGTTGGGTAGCCATCACGGTGCTCTTGCTCCGACCTGACATATCCTACCACGTACCTCGGCCGCAGGGACCAAGTGACATTTGCACAGCAGGGTCACTATACAGCTCGTGACCAGCTGCCTTTGAAACTGGGTTGGTGGCCACACCTCCGCGATCTGCCCTAGAGTTCTGCAGATGGCTATAAGCTGACCCTCCTGCCCAACAGGCCCGGCTCCTCTGGGAGGCCTGGGGCAAACCGTCAGGGCCACCCGCTCACTCCCTGTCACCTGCCGTCCTTTGTCTCTCTCTGCCTTCTCTTCTCTCCGTCAGAGGTTGGCCCGTTTCCTGTTTTCCTAAGGAGGACATGGACCAGTTAAGTCTCTGAGTATGGAATCTGGAGTCAGACATCCCAGTGGTGTGATCCAGGCAGATTTCCTAACCTCCCCAAGATCCAGTTTCCTTTTCTATGACATGGAGATAATAACCTGTACTCATAAGGAGTTTTACGTAAGCCATGCACAGTGGCCCATGGGACGCACTCACTGACTATAAACTTGACCTTCTCTCCCCAGGACAAAGCCCGAGTCTACCACTAATGCCCGTAGCCATCAGTGACCTTGAAGACTTAGGAGGGCGCCAGCCCTTGGCCATGTCCTTGGACGTCTCTGTGAAGTAGTCTGCAGCCTGCTCATCCTCGGCCTCACCCCTCAAATGAGACCCACCCCCACGGAACACCGGCCTGCTCAGCCAGGTCCTACGACCGTAAACACCGCCATCCGCAAGGTTCAAAGCCAAGGGCCAGGTAATGACTACCTGTGAGCCCTTCTCTGGGCAGGTTTCGGCTTGCTGCATGGGAAAGGGAGCCTCCCTGGCCAAGATGCAGCCCAGGTCTCGCCTGCAAGGAGCAGTCCACCTCCGCCTTCCGCATAAGCAGCTGGAAGGAGCCACGTCTGGCTTCTGCATCTCCAGGCTCAGCACACGCACGGAAGGCAGGAAGGGGACGGCAGTCAGCAGGCGCCTGCTGCAGGGCACGTTCCTCCGTCCGGAAGATGCACTCGCCTGCAGTGAGTCAGAGCAGCGTGCCCTCTGACACCGTCACCTGCAAGCTCTTGGGTGGGGACCTGCACGGTTGGAGCTGTCCCTATTCACAGGGAGCTCCTCAAACAGCCCAGTGACTGTGTGAAAAGCTTCCTAGCACATGATGCCTCGGAACCACCCAGCCCGCTCCACGCTGGAATCAGGTGAGTCAGGCCGAGGCAATCAGGTCATGGAGTACAGGTCTGGGCATAGACTGGGGAGGGTCCCAATGAAGCACAATGTCTGCACTTGATCTTTGTGAGGAGTAGGGGGAGTGGTACTGGGGAGCAAACCCAGGGACATTCTACCTCTAGGCTACACCCCCAAGCTCTTTAAAAAAAAAAAAAAGGTTGAGGCAGGCTCTTTGAGATCACTGAGTCTGGCCGTGAACTGGAGTTTCCCTCCCACAACCTTCCAAGTGGCTGGGATCACAGGCGCCGCCATGTCCCGCTTCCACTTGATCTTTTTAGAAGTGCACTGCTTAGCTCAGTTGCTCCTGCGCCTGCCTCCGGGCAGCATGGGCTCTGTCGGCCTCCCAGTTGTGAGCGATCCACAGGCTCCCTTGATGCCCCAGCTGCTGCGTGGGGATCCCGACAGTCCCTGCTGGTAGGGTTTCCAGAAGGATCAGGAACAGCTGCCTCTGCCTAGCCTGCGTCCCGGGCCAGGAACCTTCCTGAGTTCCTCGACATGCATCACCTCATTTAACCTGAGCAACTTCCCAGCGAGGTGGGTGCACCTACGTGGTCCATTTCCCACATTGGAAACTGACCCAGAGGAGCCCAAGGTCAGAGAGCTACCAAGTGCTGGGCCAGACCTGAACCAGGGCAGGCCAGCTGAACCCAGCTTTCCAAACACTGCCCTCCAGCTCAGCCCCACAAGGGTCATGGAAGGTGCAGCACTGAGGCTGCTCCCAGCCGTCCCCAAGCGGTCACCTTCCCACCACTGTTCTGGCCTTCCACAGTCACGGCCATTCATATTTAGTAGAAGGACCAGAGCAGTTGTTCCTCAAGTGCCCTCTGACCCCTGCAGTGCTCCGGAGGTTCTAGTCCAGACCCCGGGAAGGACGCAGCACGCAGACGCAGGCTCCGTCCTCTGGAACTTGGTTTTGGGCAGCAGACTAGGTCAGCACGTATCATGTCAGACCGTGAAAGGAAGAAAAATGAAGCCGCTCAGAGGGAACAACGGCAGGAGCTGAGAGAGGGCGGTTTACAGTTCGAAAGGTGTGGATTTTAGAAATGGGAGGGGCAGTGAGGAAAGTCCCAAGGGAATATATTAGGGAATTTGTCACATTTTGATCAAACAAAATGCCACTATATAGCCACGAAGATGATAAGAGGGGTTTCGGGTTGGCAATAGCAGGCGACGGCGTGGAGGCTGCCCAGGAGTGGACTCCGTACCCCACTTGCCTGGCTCTCAGAGCAGCACAGGGCGAGGGCAGGGACCAGCAAGGGCTGGCACGTGCCCCTCCGCAGCAGCTGGATGTCTTGGGAAGGGGCCTCCAGCACCTGCATTTTGCCTAAGTCTAGCCGCTGGCAAGGAGAACACCACAAGCTCAGATGTGCCTCCATTAGCTGTGACCAGCACGCGAGAACACGCAGCCCCGGGTGGAATTCCAGGAGTGTGAGCGCAGGTGCTGACCAGCAGCCACACGGAGCCCGGAGCTGCTCCAGAGGGGCCTCTACCAGCACAGGGCGGGGAGGACAGCTGTCCCTGCAGCCTATGATGCAAAGAGGGTGGGATCATGGAGCTGCAGATAAATGAATAAGGAGGAGGAAAACAGATCTGTGTGTAATTATCTCCCCGTCCTGAGTCACGAGGCACGTGAGCCCCAGGGTGGCTGTGATCTGCAGGCTGCTGGCCTCTGCTGCTGCCTCCTGGTTTCTCTCCCTCTTTGGAAGACCCTGGGAGTTCCATGGGGACTTCATTAGCATCCAGCTCCAGTGCTCCAGAGGGAGTGGGCTGTGCAGTGTCCAGAAGAAGCCAGTCAAGGAAATCTGCAAGCAGAGCCGGGCAGGATTTAAAAGCAAACAGAATCGACATTTTCTGTCCCTGGGTTTCCCCTGGTCAGAACTCTGCTACGCAGGTGAAGTGAAGGATGTTGAGAGGACCCCCCCACACACCGGACACCTGACTCTCCCCTTTGTGGGCTGATCAGGTGACAAGACCCCCCGAGAGGGTATTATACCATTTGCTGCCCCAGCTATTGAGGTCCTGCCGGCTGACACTGAGTAGCCTCAGAAGAAGGGGACAGGACGGAAACAGGAAGAAAGTCCAGTGACAGCAAAACTGCCCAGGCTCCCCCAGTGGAACTGGACTTGGTGCCCGACAGGCGCTCTCTGTGCCCCTCCCAGAGGCTGCAGTGCCAGCCGCCAGAGCCGAGTGACACGTCCCTCTGTCCCTTGCTTCCAGCAGCGGAGTGCGTGGCCTGCTTGGCCATCTGAAGGAAACCCTCCTGGCCAGAGCACTCCAGTTCTGCCAGTGAGACCTGAGCCAGGGGTTGGGGCTCCTCCCGCCTCAGGAGCTGAGCTCTGCAGGAGTGAGGGCCACTCCCTCCAGAGGTCATTCACATGCCAGTCTTCCACCTGCAGGGCAGGACCGGGCTCCCCCCATGGAGCACAGGGATAGGTAAACCTGGAGTTTGGGAGACAGGCCCACTGAGGTCCCACTTCCCCACTGGCTCCCTGCAGACAACTTCCTTGATGCCCTGGAGTCCGTTTCCTGGACATAAAATAATGCTGACCTCTGATGCCCTTGGTAAAGATTCATTGAGTACCACGCACTGAGTGACAGCCAGAGGCTGCAAGCTGGGCACCCAGAACTGGCTGCTAGCTTCGCTGTTGTCACCGGGTTGGAGGCTCCTGCCCTCCAGCAACCACGCGGCTCAACCAATCAAGCCTTGCTTGAGCAGCAGGCAGAATGCTAAGTGCTTTGTAAACGAGGCTGCTGGTCGACCTCTCGCAGCCACCCATCAATGCTACAGGATTGTGGCAATGGCCTCAGTCAGAATTCATCTCACGTCAGTGCACAGGGGACTGAAGGAAGGGACAGAGCATCCTCTCCCAGAGCGGGTCTCGGCAGGCATCCTCAGGCCCCCAGGCTCGCCCTCCCTCTTGCTCCCCATCTATGCGAACCAACTGCCCCGTTTGGTGGTGAAAGGCCTGGTGTGCAGAGCCCGAGCTCCTTACTGGGAAGCAAAGCCCCCTGAGCCTGCAGCACTGTGTCCTCTGGGCCTGTGCGCCAGGACCTCAGGCTGCACCTGGACTTGGCCCCCAGCTCGCTTGCTCACCAGCAGAAGGAATGAGCCACTTCCTCTCCATGGAGGGATCTGGGCTTTTCCAACGAGAAGCCTCAAGCCGGTTTTTGAGAGAGATGCCAAACCAACCCCCACTAAGCTCAGTAGAGAGAGGAGCCCTGTGACCAGGGGGCAGTGGCCAGGAAGCTCACCAGCATGAGGTGCAACCGCGCTCTGCCTGCTTGCCGTTTCCTCCCCCAGAGTGACCTGTCTGGTCTCCATGCTAATGAGTTCACCCAGAAGGTCTGAACCGCAGAGCATGTTTCTTCACGAAAGGGACTTGGCACTGGCAGAACCGTGGGACAGAGCCCTGCAGGGGTGTGACATGCAAGCATCACATGGATGGGACCATTGCACTTGAGGGGGGCCCTGCCGTGGGGAGCACCTTCTCATGGAGAGTGACAACTGTGGAAATGGCTTTGACGGTAGGAGGAGGAAAGCAGAGTGAAAGGAGGAGCGGCACCGTCCCGGCTGCTCCAGAACGGGGGCCAAGGGAGACCTGGCGTCTGCGCCACCTCGGAGGCAGCACTTGGCAATGTGCGAGGACAGGTGGGCGGGGCATCTGCACAGGGTGAGTGGAAGAAGCCCACCGCGCCCAGGCAGCAGGCCTGCGATCAAGCCGACAAGACCTCTGCACCTCCACTTCGTCCATTAGCAAATTCGGGATCCCCCAAACACCAGGCATGAGGTTTTCTATGTTCAGGATTCCAAAACTCTGCAGCTGAGCCAGGGAAGGTGGGGAAACAGTCACAGAAATGCAAAGCTCCCTGTTGAATTCCATCACACAAAACTGATGTCTCCTTTTGCTTTTTTCTAATTACAGAAAAAGTTTGCACACTTCAGAAATGCACAACAGAGACGCTGAAGTCCCCCCATGTGAGTCGCTGTTTTCCTTCCACATCTATCCAGACACCTCTTTGTCCCTGTTTTTGCTGTAGCACTTGTTCGTATGCACACCACTGAAATAGGCTTACATCACAAAAACATCCAGTGTTTGCTAGTTCTGTTTGTTTGTTTTGGCTTTTCCAGATAGCGAGGCAATGATAGTACCGTGCCCATTTTTATGGACACTCAGAGCTTTAGAAGAGACATCTGGAGCCACGAGAGCCTCAGAAACAAGGGTGTTCTTGCTGATTGAGAACCTACTGCATGAATTTATATTGTCTATGTATTTAGGCCACATTTCACAGATGAGGAAACTGAGGTTCAGGGAGGCTGGGACATGCTCAGAGTCACAGGCTGGTAAGGGATGGGGCTGGAACCTGGATGGAGCATGTGAAGAGGAGGCCTGTACCGGATTTGTACTCAACGGCACAACAATTCAGAGAAGGCCAGGACGGGGCGGGAGTGGGAGAGGGAACCAAGCAGAAGTCAGACACACCTGGACCCCTGTGTAACTGTACGCAGAAGAAAACACAGAATCTCTCTCTGGGTCGGAGAAGCAACTACCCCACAGGCGACTCGGCTGCTCAACACAAAGCAACACCTGGAGTTGCGTCCCCATCACGGGGCTTCACCTAGGGAAGCAAAGCTGATCCTGCTGACCTGCCAAGGGCCTTGGACACAGGGATGATGCCCCTGTGTGAGGGCAGCAGGTCACCTGTGTGGTAAGTGCTCCGGCTCCACATCTGGAAGGCAAGCACCCAGCTTCCCTGAAAGAGGAGCTGAACCTGGACAGCCGTCAGCCCCCAGGCCCCTCCTCTGTTGAGAGGATTTGAACAAACTTGCTCCAGTAATTACCGGGAGCATGAGCTAAGAGGGTGCCCATGCCTCCCTTAGCACAGGATCAGTCACTCAATAATTGGTGATTCTCTTCCTGTCTTCTGCCATTGTTACCTCCTGTCCCCAGGCACAGGGGACCCTCAGCACGGTACTTGGATATTGTGACTCTGCCCCACCTGTCATAACTGACCGGGGCCAGAGAGCCTCTCAGAAGTCCAGAAGCTGGCTCTGCCCTTTCTTGCTGCAACAGCAGAGAAGTGAGGGAGTGAGCCCAGACAGTGTGGGCTGCGGGTGCTGCAGGCAGAGGGAAGAGATGTGCAAAGGCCCTGGGACAGGAGAACACCTGGTGTATTTCAGGACCAGAGAGGTCATGTGAGCGGAGAAGCCTGATCAGAGGGAGGTACGACAGAAGGCATAAGAGGCATGCATTGGGAAGGAGGGGGCTGGCAATGTCTTCAAGGTAATACGGTGATTACTGGTATTGGGGAAGGGGCTCTCGGAGCCAGCCAGCACCATCTCCAACACTGCCCTTAGGAAATACCACAGTCAGCACCTGCCCCCAGCCCCACACGGGTCGAGCTCCAGCTCCGGCCGCCCTCCTGACCCCCTTGGACCTCTGATCTGGGGCCCTCCTCCTCTCTGGCTGGGGAAGCTCCAACGACTTCACATGTGGCAGCGGCTCCTCATTTGTTTGGGGCTTGGACTTCCTTTCTGAGCAGCTTCTCTCAGCAGCGTCTGTCTGTTTACGAAGCCTCAGTTGGACGTGCCTCCCGGGGCTGCTCCGTTTTCCAAGCATCTGTTCAACTGATTTTCTCTATTTATTTCTCCAGTAAACACTCCGGGTAAAGGCAGGTTCTGTCCTATTTCCACAGCTCCTGCTGTGAGTGCCAAGATCTCATGGAGATAACATGGATGATCAGGGCAGAGCAGAGGAGGAGGCTCCCGAGTCTCCACACAGCAGCCCTGTCTTTGCTGAGTGCTCCAGGGGCCTGGTCCAGTCCGGCCACTCTCGGGACATCTGTAGATTGACCACCAGAATCTGCAGCATCTGTTCCTTCTTTTGCTGCTCACAGCATTCCAGTGAGCCTCAGCCCCCGGAGGACAGGTTTTCCCTTGGTCCAAGGGGTTTCAAGTTGGGCCTGAAGCCTCGGCCCCCAACCCACGAACAGGTCCTCGACCAGGCTAGACCACTGAATTTATTCTCTTCTCGGTGTGGGGGACTGGTCCTGCAGAGGGCATGCGGCCCAGCTGGGCCAACACACATTACCCAGGACTTCCAGGGGAACCACTGAGGGAGAGGTGGTGTCTTTGCCTGGGTTGCTAAGATGGCAAAATGTGGACCCATGGCTGTAGTCGCCATGCTGGGGAGCCAGCTGGAGAGCCAGCTGGAGAATGAAGACACAGGAAGAAAGTGGAGCAGAGATGGAAACACACGGCCTGAAGTCAAGGTTGAGCTGCTGGATCCAGCTCAGCCTGCAGTCCTCGGCTTCGGAGCTTGCGTGGTCTGTGCTGGTTTCCTGTCACTCACTCAACAGGAAGCTGCCTGACTCACAGACACACAGGGTGGAAGGACAGACAGAAGAAACTGGAGTGTGATGGCATAGAAACGGGGCAGGATGAAAAGAGAGCGGGAAGCGTGCGAGTGGAGTGGGGAGGTCTGCGGCTGTGGCTTCTCCTGGACCTCCGTCCTCCCTATGCGCACAGCCCTGTGCGATCGGGCAGTGCCTCTTGGTCCTGCCTCCTCCTCTTCCCATGGGCCCTCACAGCCTCCTTGTCCATTCTCTAGCTGAGTGTCAGGTGCCCCGACAGAGCCGCTCAGAGCCACACCTGCAGTGGCTGGCGAGGCTCCAGGCCGGCAAGGCAGCGATCTCCCCTCAGGCCAAAGCCAAGGCGTTGCCCGGCCACATTCCCACCTGGAACTTGAGTTCTGTTCCCAGATTCATTCTCGGAATCGGCAGGATTCAGTTGCTTGCAGTGGCAGGACTGTAGTCCCCAGGTCCTCCAAGGATGTCAGCTGGGGACAGCTTCCAGGGCCCAGAGGCCACCTGCGTTCTTAGTCTCACTGTTCCCTCTCTCTCCAGCACAGGGGCATTGAATTCTCATTCTTCCGATTCTTCCAGTCCCTCTGATGTCTGCTGCCAACCAGAGACTGCTCTGCTCTTCAGGGATCTCCTGATTAGATCAGGGCCACCAGAATCACCTCTGTATCTTGAGGCCATTTGACTTGCGACGTCATCAAACAGCAAACCTCCCACGGCAGCACCAACATGCATCTGATTGGATAACCTGACAATGGGAATCCTGGGGGCAGACGGAGCTCCACCTCCCACAGCTTCCTTGTGGTTCCTCAGACATGCCCAGTGGGCTCTCCTTCCAGGCCTGGCACATGCTGTTACCTCTGCAGGTAGCCCCGTGTCTCCCTCCCTCCCTCCATTCCCTCCTGGAGAAGGCTCTGGAGCTCCCCGTGTGCACACGCCCCTCCAGGCCTGGGCTGTGCTGTGCTCTCTGCCCCGGGTTTCTTCCCAACTCTCCCCACGATGGACGTGAGCACTGGAACCGGGCTTCCGGCTTTGGCTCTCAGAGTGGCACAGAGTAGATGCTCAGTACCTCCTTGTTGAAGGAGAGAGCGCGCACAGTTCTTGGGTTTCTTCGTGGCCTTAGGTGCTACCAAGTCTTAGGCCCTGGGTCTCCCTCATGCTGATTTGCTGGCCCTGGGCTCCTGGGAGGCAGAGTGACACTGAGACCAAGAGGCCCGACACTGGAGCCTCTACCTCCCAGAGCCTGCGCCTCGTCTGCAGAATGGGGACCCTCTGAGTGTCGACCCCCCGCAGGCTGCAGGTGCTAATACAAGCAGCCTGGTGCCACGTGGGCATCCTGACGGAAGCCACAAGGCGGCACTGCTTCACAGCCATTCGCTGGACAGAAAGGGAAGCACGGGACACTGCCAGTGGCATGGGACTGTGCTGGGAGTGCACTGGTCCTGTCACTCTGGAGATCCCCTGGGCAGACCCCAGTGAGGCCACACTGCAGGCTTCTGCACCCCACCCGGGACGGCTCTGGACTTGGCTGTTGCCTCAACCAGCACACGTGGCTTCATCTGGAGACCCGCGGGCACCCTCCCGCGTGTGGCAGCAGCGACACAGCTCGGGTGCCTTTTGTCTTTTTGACAACAGGTGGGAGGTGAGACCTCATGGTGAAGAGGCGAGATACGGAATCGACTGTGCGTCCAGGGACGGATGGACGGATGGATGGATAAACAACTGGCATACACACAACAGGATGCTGACTTGCCTTCAGAAGGAGAACCTGTCATCCGCGATGACGTGGATGAACCTGGAGGACGTTAAGGGAAGCGGGCTGTACACAGAAAGATGAGATGCTTGCTCTCACTCGAGTGGGGTCTGGAAGACTGGCCCTCCTGGTGGGGCTGCTGGCAAGGCCCTGGGCATGGGGCCAAAGGACATGGACTTCCAGTCAGCAGGAAGGGTTCAAGAGACTCAGAGGACAACAGGGCACCGCAGTCCATGGCAGCCTCCTGGACTCTTAGAGGCCTGCAAGGGTGTTCTTGCTACAAGAATAGGTGGGTGCACGAGGCAGTGCCAGTGTGAGCCAGCTCGGCCCGCCCTTCCGTGGTACAGACATTTTTCAAGATAATATGTTGTGCACAATAAACAGGCAATATTTATCTGCCCACTAAAAATAACACCTCAAAAATGGAGAACAAGGCATGGGAAGAGAGCGCAGTCGGTAGAGTGCCTGCCCGGCAAGCACAAGACCCTGGGCTTAATCCCCAGCGCCGCAAAAAAAAAAAAAAAAAAAAAAAAAAAAAAAGGAAAACAATTCATGAACTGGGGAAACTTCCCCAGGTAGAAAATCTGGCACTGTTAAAGAGTGACTCCACACAGTGACACAGGGCTGGGTTCTGAGGGCTCCTTGGGTGTTAGAAATACATGCTGAAGACTTTGTGGGTGAAGTGAGTCCATGCCTGGGGCGGGCTTCAGGACAGGACAGCCTGGTGGGAGGGAAGCAAGCGCTGGGCGTGGATGGAGAGTTTGGCTGTGAGTGACAGTCACCGAGGTCGTGCTGGGACCTGGGCCGGCGAGGGGCTCTCTCTCTGCAAACAAACGAACACCGTCCGCTGTTCACAAAGTGACCCAAGTTTCCAAATATGTTGGTGATCTTATTAAAATTAATTTAAATTTCCTTCTTGATATGCTTGACACCCACACCCTATTATTCAGTCGCTGGCTACAGAGTGTGGGTGGATGGATCCATCAGGATAAGCCACCCCGTCTTTGAGGCAATTGTGCAGAGCAGCTTCGGTCACAGCTGGCACTCCTCCCAGTGCCTCGCCACGTGCTTCTCTCCGAGGCCAGCGATTTTATTTATACTACTTCTTGGCACCTCAACCTTCTCCCTTGTAAAAAGGGAGGAGGTGAATGATATTGTGTGCACACAGCAAGTGGCTCTGACCATCAGCAAACTATTTACTATTATTACCCGACTGGGATGAAATCCAGGGACCAGGTAACAGAGGTGACCTACCTGAGCCATCCAGTCGGTCAGTCATTCAGCCGATCTTCTCCCCTGCTATCCACCTGCCCCCGGAGCACAGCCAGTGGCCCTCCTGGGGCTTGGGGTACAGGAAATGCAGGCAGGTGATGGGGGAGGGGTCAGGAGACAAGACTAAGGGTGCAGTTCAGGGCCATGTCCCCAGGGCCACCTGCAGGGTGCAGCAGAATTAGCCAGGGTGGGTGGGGGACGGAGGAGGAGAGGAGGAAGAGACAGGCCAAAGGGTACCCTGCTCCTGAGGAAGCCCACGCGCGATGCCCCGGAGAAGGAAGGAATGGTGGTGGGACTCATGACTGCCATGCAAGGCCAGGGCCCCTGCTGTGGAGCGAGAGGGCCGTGGTGGGTAGGGCTCCCCTTGGCTTCCACTTCAGGCGCTCCTGAATTAGGCGACTGTTTTGTGAGAGGCATGGATCATTTTTATAACTTCTTCATGGCTAACAATGAAAAAAAACTACAAAAGAAAGATGGCTCTAAACACTCTAAAACTAGAGAATGTATCATGATGTTTTCTCTACTTTTCTTATAATATTAAATTTCACCTCCATCTGTTACATTTAAACGGAACAGGCACCACGTCCTCCCTGACGGGTTTGTTCCAGGCCCTCATCTTTACTGACCTCCTTTCCCTTTTCTGTGTTAGAGGTGCAGATGACAACTGGATAATTGTGCCTAATTTAATGTTTCCAACCCGAGTGGAGGTTCTGGCCCTCAGACAGGATTCAGGGGGTCGGGCAGAGGGTGGAGGATGGCCCCCTAGTGAGACTGGGGAGAAGCTTAGCTGGCCTGCAGATGAAAGAGCTCACCATGGGGAGGGCGCGCAAGCTGGCGTTGCCAGTGTCGTTTGTAGTGGGTTGCTAGGGGCATGATGTGTTTTTCTGGTTCCATCTCATGGTCTGGTACCCGGGTGCTGACTTTGAAGCAGAGGTGGTACAAGCAGCTGCCAGGCTGGGGTGGGGCTCTGGAGTGGAGGCAGGATGCCTGGGGGGCAGAGGCCTGCTGCAGCTGCTGGAGGGACTTGCTAACCCACTTCTGTCTGTTGCAGAAGGAACCCCAGCAAGGCCCTTTCAAGTGGCATCATGGGGTTCCTCCCTGCAGGAATGGCAGGGGTAAGCCTGGGTTAGCTCACTTCACCCCTGGGGCCTCCTCCCTGTGCCCCGACTCGCCCCACGTCACACTGGCTGCAGCTTCTGGGTGAGTCTAGAGCTAATGACACAGAGGGCTCTGTCAGAGAAAGGGGCAGAGAGATTCTAGTGCAGGGAGGGGTGGCCACGCTGCCTGGTGACAAGCCTGTGTGTCCTTCACTCACCCCTGTCCTTCCAGGGCCTTGTGCCTGTTTCTCTTTGGGGTGATCAATGCCAGACCCCTGCCACAATGCCTGGCTGAAAGATGAGAAAACCGAGGCCGGAGGGTAATTCTACCACCAAAGAAACCCCACAAAATGACCACACACTTTGAGCCCAACCCCTGGAAGTGCCTTGCATCCTAAGGTCGAAGAGCAAGAATGTAGAGTCAGGCTTCCTCCGAGCTGTCACTTACTGGAGATGCAATCTTTCACAAACTACTCAGTCTCCCCAAGCCTCAGTCTCCATCTGCAAAATGGGGATAATTCCCACGTGTGGGGATACGGGGCTTGAATCCATGGACGCTCTCTACTCAGCCACGGTCCTTTTTTATTTTTTATTTTGAGACACGGCCTGGAATTTGGTCTTCCTGCCTCAGCCTCCTGAGTAGCTGGGATTACAGGTGTGTGCCACTGCACCTGGCAACAGGAATAATGATTTTTATCTCTATGGTTGTTGATTTATTTTAAGTGCATTTTTACTCTGCCAGCAGAGCCCAGAGTCCACCTGTTCGTCCTCAGTTACTGCCTGCCCTTGGACTGCGAGGTCCCTAAGTGCAAGGACTCAGTGCCTCGTCCCTATGCACTGGCTGCTGCAGGACTGGCAGTGGGGGTAGTGTGATGGTAATACAGCCAGGCCTCAACACAGTGTGTGCACAAGGGGACATGCGTGTACCTGGGGACAGTGTGCATGGAGACCCGCGTGCACATGGGGACACACGCGCACTGACACCAGTACCAACACAGGGAGCCCTGTATTTATGGTCAGAAGTCAGTTTTAGGTTCAAAACTATAAAATAACCAGGAAGTGAAGGAAAGAACACTTCTGGAGTGGCGCTGTGGTCTGGTGGCTCTTCTGTGGCCAAGCCCCACCACTCCTTCCATGCAGCACGGAGGCCTCACCTGCCTGTGCTGTCTGTCCTCAGGGCCAGGACTCCTTCCCCAGAGTTTCAGAATTCCCACTTGAAGCTCGGGAAGGTTTGAAGACTAGGGTGAGGAGCGGCTCACCACGCCTGCAAAAGAGGATGTGGAGTTATCAGGTAAAAGGCACCACGCCTGGGTAAATATGAATCTCACGTGAACAACTACATAATCATTTAGTAAAAGCCCCTCTCAAAGACTGTGTGGGAAGCAGTTACCCTTTAAAAAAGCATTCCTTGTTTATCTGAAATTCAAGTTTAACTGGGTCACTTGTATTTAATGTGCTAGGTCTGGCAGCCTATGGTGGAAGTGTGATTTTAACCCAGGCCCACCTGGCCAGTGTGCGCCCTTCTGTGATCCTGCAAAATTAGGATGGTCACATGAGGAATTTCCCGGGGTTGTTAAGGGCATCAGAGGCGAGGCTGAGCGCACAGGGCTCGCGAAGCCTTCAACTACTACATACACTTTAATAGGAACTGGAGTCGTGTTTGCCTCCGTCACAGTAAACCCTGGGCTCAGAAGTGCTTCCCGCGCGAAGGTGGGTCTTCGTGACCACTTGTCCTTGTTGGGCGCTGAGACTGGAACCCAGGGCCGAGCACACACGAAGCTGACGCTCTCCCCGAAGCTACATCTCCAGACTCATAACCGGTTTAATGAAAACTGCCATAACACTTTCCCTAAATAGTCCTCCTCCCCCAAAATATCACCTCCAGGAAGCCCCCGTGGGCCCCGCTGGTCCCCGACACCTGCCCGAGGGCGCGGCTGCCCAGGTGCGCGCTGCGAGCGCCGCGCTGTGCTGCGCGTCCCGGAAGTGCGCATGCGTGGCCCCGCCCGGAGTGCGCATGCGTGGCCCCGCCCGGAGTGCGCATGCGCAGAGGAGAGCGCGGGAGCGGCGCCTGCGAGGCCCTCATGGCTGCGGCGCCCGGGGCTGAGGCCTCGTTCTTCGAGGTCCTCGACCGGCACCGGGCCTCGCTGCTGGCCTCCCTGAGGAGAGGCGGGGCGGAGGCCGGCACGCAGGGGACCCGCCTGGTCTCCAGGTACGGCGTCCCACCCGGAGCCCTGAGCCTGGCGGTGCCAGGCCGGCTGTGTGGACCTCCGCCCGCTGTGGTCCCTGAGCCCCCGGTGTGGACCTGACACAGTGTGGACCCTCCTCAGAGCGTCCAGAGCGCGGGTGGCCGCCGAGCCCCCAGGCGCCCAGCTCCGGCCGGTGCCGCTCGGCCGTGAGGGCGCTGCCCAGCTGGGCGCCCCGGGCCGGCAGACCGGGAGCAGGTGCACCAGTTGGCCGTCCCGGGTCCACGGGGCTGGCGCCACACCCTACGGGATTTATAATAGGGCGCCGTTTCCTTGGTGGGCAGTGCTGACCATGCACAAATTTTTAATGATTTTTCTAAAATCAACTACGGAGCTGGGCGCAGGGGTTGCGCCCCTTTCAGCACAGCGACTCGGAGGCTGAGGCGGGAGGACTGCAAGTGCGAGGCCACCCTGAGCAACTTAGCGAGACCCTGTCGCAAAGACAACTACAGAGGGCTGGGGTGCAGTTCAGTGGTAGGGCGCCCCTGGGTCCACCCCCAGTGTAGCGATCTGTTGTACTGTCCCGGTGGCCGGTGGCCGACGGTGTTTACCTGATGGGCCTCCTTCAAGTCGCTCTCCTGTGCTTCCTCCGCCTGTTCTTCTGGGGTATAAGTTTTTCATCCTAAACAGTTACTTTTAAGCCCAAACCAACTATCAAAAACCCCACAAGCAAACACATTTTTACAGAAGGCCTTACTTTGAGGAAGGACTCAGGAGTGGAAAGGAGGGAGTGGCAGGCAGGTCCCTTGTTTGCCTTGCTGGTTAGAGGAATCAATCATACAGTTGCTTATGGTATTGCCCAACTTTTTTTTTCCTTTCAGACTGTGAAAAATAAGACATTTGGGCTCATTTTTACCTCTCAAAATTAAAAAGCATTCAATGTTTTAAATTTTACTTTCTGTTCTGAAATTTGTTCCATTTATTTTTAATAAAAACCTCCAAGTTTCCGTGGAAATTAAAGTTTTCAACATTTTGCCCATTTTTCTAGCATGAATTTGATTCCCCTTCCTAGACAATGTGCTAATGTTCTTTGTAACCCAAGGGCATTTTTTGAAGCTGATGGCTTGTGAAATTAAAAGCTGGCTGACAGGATATGGGGCCGTGTCTTAATATTCTGTTGTAGAGTGGCATAGTAGTTGCCAAATCAACCATTTAGTGCAGAACTCAAGATGTGTTCTTTTCATGGTAGTAATTAAACTTTTTTCTTTTTTACTCACTAAGACTCAAAAGGGCTGACTTTAAGGCATGAGATCAATTAGGCAATGTGCTACAATAAGTGTTTCTTTTGAAATATTTTTGCATTACATTTTTGGGAAAGAAATTCTGAACCAATATTACATCATTTTTCATTAAAACATCTAACAGTAGTATTTCAGGCCCTCAAGTTTATATTTAAATTCAGATTTAAGTAGGCTAATATGAGTAGATAAAATATACTTGTAAGTTATGTTATGTCATTCATGTAAAAGGAAGAGATTACTTCAGTTGGTAATTGGAGAAATGAAATTACAAACAAATGAAATCATACGTAACCACTGTGAATACAGTTGTTTTAATGCAGTAGTGATATGAGATTTAGAGAAAGAGATCATTATGGCTTTCCTAGTCAAAAAACAACCAATGAGCCAGGCACGGTGTCATGCGCCTGTATTCCCAGCAGCTGGGGAGGTTGAGGCAGGAGGATCTCAAGTTCAAAGCCAGCCTCAGCAAAAGTGAGGCACTAAGCAATTTAGTGACACTGTCTAAATAAAATACAAAAAAGAGCTGGGGATGTGGCTCAGTGGTCAAGTGCCCCTGAGTTCAATCCCAGGTACCCCCCCCCAAAAATAACCAATGAAACAAAAAGTTACTTTAGTAATAATGTGGGAAAATGTTACATATTGTAAACGCATACTTTATAATTGGATCACTGTGTTTATTGTTTCAGTGCTGAGGTTCTTGCATCTATAGAAAACATTATGCAAGACATAATCACAAGCTTGGCAAGAAACGAAGCACCTGCCTTCACAATAGACAACAGATCCAGCTGGGAAAATATAAAGTGGGCATTTTGCAGTTTTATTTTTAAATATATCTATGTCATTATTTCAGTATATTTGATTTAGAATTCTAGTCAATTTTCATTATTTTTATTGCCTTTACCCTGCCAATGGTATAGGAATACACATCTTACAGGTAGTTGTGTAAGCTAGAAGTAGGTATAAAAATAAGGGGAAATAAGTTAGCAAAAAAAAGGAGCACCTAAGAGGTTAGAGTTTCAAATGCTGTGACCTGGCTGAAAACAGGCATCAGGCTTGAATCTAAGCTTTCTAGCAAGCAGCCAGCGGGAGGTGATCCTGCGGGTGTGGCTCTCATATGCACTGCAAAAGCAAACCCCCTGCTCAGAGCTGCCACCCGTCCTGACACTGGCTAAAGTGCAGACGTGGAGCCAGTTGACCAGGCTCTCTCCTGATGATCTGCCTGCTTAGTCCAACAGCTTCATCTCAGTTAGCACCAAGTGAAACAGTGCTTTCCTTTTCCCCAGCCTATACAATCTTCTCTACTGAATAAGGAAAAGCAGTACAGAATGGTTCTCACATCTATAAGTTACAGAAACACAACAAAAGGAATTTTGAAAACTCCTTACTTACTGTAGCCAATATAATTGATGTAAACTGTGTTCTTTTGAATCATAGTTTGCATAATATTTTGAAAGACGGATCTCATCTAGCATCAAAGCAGATGACATCTGGTGTCTTTGCTTGGTGCCTTCTGCCACCTTTGGGAGAGGCTTGGTGGTTCCATTTAACAACCTAAAGTAGATTGTTATTTTACGTAATGTCACTTTGTGGGCAAATTAGAAATAAAATATTTTAAAACTTATTGAGTCAAATTATTCAATGAATAAATTATTAAAATGAATAAAATTGTGAAATATTTGAAAATATTTGACATATACTAAATGTCTTCCCACGAAAAAGTGTACACACACACTCCATAATAAAAAGTATTTATTTATTCAAAATACCTTTATCTTGCTGCTGAATGTTGCAAAGCCATTACCTAATTACCACTTGGACTGATCTAAATTTACAAACTAGGTCTCCTAAAGTTTTAGTGCTTGTGTCAAGAAGAAATGTGGGGTTTAAATGATGTGCAGAAGAGAACATTAAGTGTGTATTGCTTGGGGTCTGGGATTGTGGCTCAGTGGTAGAGCCCTTGCCTAGCCACAGGTGAGGCACTGGGTTCCATCCTCAGAACCACATTTAAAAATAAGTAAATAAATGAACAAAGTAAAGTTTAAAAATGTATTGCTTGGTATTAAGAAGTTAAGTAATTTTCATTTTATTCCTTTGCTTTAAACAAAATGACAGGTTTGAAGATTCTGTTGGTCTTCAGATGGTGGCTCATTGTACCACAAGAAAAATCAAAAGCGATTCTCCAAAATCAGTTAAAAATTTTGGTAAATTGACCTTTCTTAGCTTTGAATGTTCCTAGTTAAGTGAATTTACTTGTTCTTTAATAGGTGAGTTGTACATAGAATAATTTTCTAGAATTTCGCACTGCCAACAACCATGGAAGTAGACTGTCCTTTCTAAATACATGTATTTTTCAAGTTTTATGGTTCAATATAAATTCATTCTCTGATTTGCTGTCCATAGAGCAATTAATTTTATCTCATTTTTCAGGCCAAAAAGTATTATTCTGTACTTAGGTCTTCTATTTCAGAAAGACAATTTTTAAAATGTTAGGGATGGTAATTGTGGACAGTTAAGATTCTTGATAGCAGTGTCTTTAGAATAAGTAAGATAAATGGCAAGTAAATTGTTTATTGCATTTTATTTTCCAGCTCTAATTCTTAAAATATTGTCCATGATCTATAAATTAGTACAGAGCAACACTTACGCAACTAAAAGGTAAGTATACTGTTCTGGTAAAGTATTTTTTAAAGGTAGTGTAAGATTTAGTTGGATCGACTTTTATTATCTGTTTTGAGAAGTCATGAAGGCTACACTCTGGGTTATAAATTACTGTTCTTATGTGTTGTGTTTAGTTCAGTTAAAGTCTTCACAGATAGCACTCCCGTATTTGTCGTATTCAAAAAGGACATGATTAATTAGAAATGTGTTTTGAACTTTCACAGGGACGTATACTACACTGACAGCCTGCTCTTCGGCAACCAGAGTGTGGTGGACAACATTATCAATGACATTTCTTGTATGCTCAGGGTGCCACGGCGGAGTCTGCATATAGTAAGTAGTAGTGACACAAAACTTTTCATTTTATTGTATCTATTTAAAATAGTAAACCCATTGTGTAACAAGCATAGCATTTTAAAGAAAAACAATATTTTACTACAAGTTAGTGAGAAGAAAGACACTGTTTTACAGTTTTGCAAATAAAACTTTCCATTTTAAAGCAAGATGTTTGTATAAAAATTGCAATAGAAGTAATCTGCCTTCTCTTGATATCATTTTATACTATATTTTTCTCATGAATTTTAATAATCATTCTTTTAGATAAATGGACAAAACAGGTAAATTGTCAAATATGTTTAATTCCTAAATACCTTTACACATTTTCTCCATCTCTAAATTCCATCTGAGTTAAAATACAAATAACTTTAGCAAGTAACATGAAGAGTGATTTGGCGTAAAATATACCAGTGGAAAAGGTTTCAAACCTGTTGGTTATTTTTCAGTTGTCAACATCCAAAGGGCTAATTGCTGGCAATTTAAGATACGTCGAAGAAGATGGCACCCAGGTGCACTGTCCGTGCGGCACGGCAGTAAGCGTCCTCGAGGTGCCACCTGTGCGCCTGCCTCCAGTTCGCTCAGTTTTGAAATGTATTTTATTTCTGACTTTGTTGTATGATTCAGAGCTTAAGAGTTTTAGATTGAACGGAAGGATGTGTTTGGTGCGTGCTTTAAGGAGTTGTACATCACATGGTTACACGCAGTTGTCATATTGAAATAAACACACATATACATTCTCTTTAACAATGTGCTGTTAAGCTGGACATGGTGGCGCACACCTGTAGTCCCAGAGGCTCAGGAGGCTGAGGCAGGAGGATAGAAAACCCAAAGCCAGCCACAGCAATTTAGCAAGGCTCTAAGCAATTTAGCGTGACCCTGTCTCAAAATAAAAAACAATTTTAAAGGGCTGGGGATGTAGCTCAGTGGTTAAGCACCTCTGAATCCAATCCCTAGTACAAAGAAAAGGAAAGAAAAAGAAAAGGAAAGAAAAGAAAAAACGAGTACTATTGTATTTCAGGTAGAGTGTGGCTCACCCATTTTAGCAAGGTTATTTACATAATCTCCATAAAGCTTTCTGGTTCTGAAGCTATTACGTTTAACACGGAACCTTTGCTGGGCTCTGGGATATGGAGAACGTGCAGTACTGAACCAGCACAGCAGTTTGGATGGGTGGCCCAGCAGTTAGGACAGTAGAAAGATGATGGCCACAAGATCCACACAGGCATCAGGACATTTTACTTCCTTAGCCTCTGCTTTAAGTCACATATCTAAAGTGCTTCCCAGAAGATCTTCCTGCTGGGAAGAAGTGTAGATTGTGTGTCTTACTGTTTCCTCACTGAACAATAAGACGTATAACTGGAAGTCAAAGAAAATGAAAATATAGGATTTCTGTGATAAATTATGTCTTATTTGTTTTCCATTTAAAATAAAAACTGTCTTTTATTTTAACTTAGGCTATTGCCGTGCCATCTAATATTCAAGGAATTCGGAGTATCCTTCAAGTGGGAAAACTACTTAAACTTCTGGAATGTTCATTCATTCCTTTGATAAACCAAGCCTTTGTGATGTTTAACAACAGAGTTGGGCCCTGTAGCCACCAAGATGAACACACACAGTCCCTGCGTTAGGCCTTTCTTAGGAGCTCACATGAAGTGAGAGAGACACAGATCTAAATATATAGGTAGATATGTTTACGTATTTAAAGGTAAAAATCAAAATATTCTTCCTCTCGCTGTTTTTTAATTGATCTGTACGGCAGATAGTTGTTGATTAAACTGAAATGCCCTTGCCTTTGATTTATCAGCCTTAACTTCACAGATTTAATTACAGATGCAAAATTTCTGCTAATTGTAGAAAAAGATGCAACGTTTCAGCGTCTCCTAGATGACGACTTTTGCAACAGAATGTCTCCATGCATCCTGGTTACGGTACAGTACCACCTTCACTTCCCTGCCAGGACTGACATGCTGCTCTGGTGACTGGCGAGGGATTCCCAGCATTATCTGTGCAATTTGGGTCACATTCTGTTTTCAGTATAATGCATTGTTTGGTATTATAGAACAGGAATGTTCAAAGTGTTTATTTAACATCCTCAAACCTAACCTGGAAGTGATGGTCCTGATCTGTTAACACCCGTGGTTTCGCAACACCAAGGTGAGTCTACACGGGCCTCAGTCACCCTCGTACCATTCTCACAGCTGCTGTCTGTCTCATGTCAGTCCCGGGGCCTGGAGAAGGGATGAATGAACAGGGCTGTTCTTTTGTTCCTCACACAGGTCTGTATACCATTAATTTCATTAATTTAGTCAAAAGGAGCTTGCATCAATGTGCACAGAACACAGAAGCACGTGTTACAATCCCGTGGGTGAGGCAATACACTGGGAACTGTGGCACTGTTAAACAACAGGTGGTGTCCTAGCTAGCCCATGCTGCCTAACAGAACACCACAGACTGCAGGGCTTAAATAACAGCCTTTGATTCTCAGTTCTGGAAGCCAGGGAGCTCCAGGCCTGGGGTTTGGTGAGGGCCTGCTTTCTGGTCCACTGGACAGTCATCTTCTCAGCAAGTCCTCATGGTGTAGATAAGAGGACCTTGCTAGGCTCCCCTTCATAAGCGCATTATCCCATGCAGGGGGCTCCATTCTCATGACCTAGTCACCTCCCAGGGGTCCCACCTCCTAGTACCATCACATTGAAGGTAGCGGGGATGAAACCTTCAGCCCAGTGCAGGTAGTGAGCCTCCTGCCATAGGTCATGTGAGCAGCACCCATAGCACTGGAGTGAGGTGAGGAAACCTGCTGTGGTAGGAAAGGGGAGAAGTGGAGCGGGCTGTGCGCAGGTGGAGTGATGCAGGAGAGCCGGGGTCATGTTCTGCTCCCTCATAAGCTCTTTTCCCAGCTTCTGCTTTTATAGATCTGAGTAAAATTCTAGTTCTTTGAAGAAGAAAAGAAAGCTCTTCTACTTAAAATTCTTCTGGCTTATTGGATTAACAGTAAGTATGGTGTTTGTGAGGTATGTTTGTGGGAGCAGTGAGCAGAGCTGCCTGGAGAGGAAGCAGGACTTCGGGCAGCCGAGCAGAATCCTGAAGGCCTGGACTGTCCCAAGGAGGCATCCTGATCTAGTGCAGAAATACCAGGCCCTCAAAACGTTTTTGAACTGGCCAGGAGGGAAATGACAGGATTACTGTGGTGATGCGTCTGTTGGTTAGAGACGACAGGAGTCGGGAGCTATCGGGAGGCCGAGTTATCTCACGTAGGATGAAAGCGGCAGGACAGCCAGGGAAGGACTGGATTAGAGGACATGTCGAGAGGACTTGGTGACCACTGATGTGAGGAATGAGTCACAATGGCTCTCACTGCGATATCACAGGGTGGTGAGGCAGGACAGGAGGCAGAACGCCCAACTCTTCATGGGAGAGCTTGATGTGGTTTTAGAAATAGAAACGGGTGAAAGTTGAAAATCTTGGTGGCATCTGCCTAGTTTAAAGTTAAGGGAAAAGAGTCAAGATGGAAAGTGCAGATTGAGAGCTCATAAGCATTACTGAGCCCCTGAGAGGAACAGTCTCTCGTGGGTTGTCCTACACCTCATTCTTTTTTTTTTAATTTTATTTTTGGAACCAGAGATTGAACTCAGGGGCACTCGGCCACTGAACCACATCCCCAGCCTTATTTGGTATTTTATTTAGAGACGGGGTCTCACTGAGTTGCTTAGGGCCTCGCTAAGTTGCTGAGGCTGGCTTTGAACTCATGATCCTCCTGCCTCAGCCTCCCAAGTCGCTGGGATTACAGGTGTGTGCCACTGTGCCTGGCTGTCCTACACCTCATTCTTTGGCCCAGTCCTCTTCTTTCACATCTCAGTGCTGAGCGGCCATGTTTGTCCAGCTGTAGACGAGCCACTACAGACAGAGGAAGCTGCAGTAGCTGTGTTCAGCCCTGGCCTTGGAGACGACGTGAAGCACCTCCTCGTCCCTGTGGGTTGAGGAGTGTGTAGGAGTGCCAGTGAAGAGCATGCGTGTCGGAGGGCACTGTCCCTGCGTGCTTGCGTGCTGCCCCGCCCTGCTGGATGCACATGCGCACAGCCCCACAGGTGCCATCACTACCACATGGCACGCCACCCGAAGCTGCTGGTGGAGCTGGGATAGAGGGCCAGCCTAGGAAGAGCCACTGTCACAGACGTCCTTTGATGCTACTTGACTCCTCTACCTTGTCCATATGCTATCTTTTCTGAAAGGAAAAAACCAAAATGCACTACCACTCACTAAGTGTTCTGGCCCAGCAGGAACAGCTCACCCCCCAAGAGTCCTCCCGCATTGCTTCCTCACACGCCAACTTGAAGGGCTCGGAACAGCCCTGCGAGGCCTGTAGTGATTACCTCCGCGTTAACAGCAAGAGCTGCAGTACAGGGAGGTGTCTCGTCCCAGGTCACGTGGCTGCTCAGAACTAGGACTTGAGTCTAATGATTCAACTTCGTGTTGCAGTAATGCCAGAATTCCACAGCAGGCATGTTTATAGTGACCTTACAGATCCAGCTGGGGCATCAGTGATGATGGGCAGAGAGCAGATTCAAACTCGGCTATCTGCTGCAAAGTCCATTCATCATAGCAGCGAATTCCCTGCTTCCTCCTCTGCCCCATGTTTCATTTGGATTCTGCTTTTCTCCTGCATTATTGTAATGCTCTTTAAATTACTTTTCTATAGTATTGTTTTAATGACTTAATATTATTCCAGCATGTAGGGTTTATTAAACCCTAAAATTAAACCAGGTACTCTTCTAAAGATTTTATGATTATAAAATAATTTAATTCCTATAATAACCTTTTAAGAGGTTACAGAATCCCAAACTACAGGGAGGTTTCTGTACTCACTCACCTTTGTGCCACTAAGAAGAACAGAGCCACACATGCCAGCCCAGTTTGTCTGACTCCAGAGGTGGTTTCCTGCCACTGCCCTGCTGTGCCACCTCTCTCCATGCCTGCTGTTCAACTTTTTAGGTAGTTTTTTTTTTTTTTTTTTTGGTAGTTTTTGCCATTTTAAATAATACCACGTGGGCATCATTAAGTGTGTAGGGCTTTTATTACTTCTGTTTCTGCTGAAATATTTCCCAGGACTGCAGAACGGAGGCCTAGGTATGAATGTACCTGGGCTCCTTCACCCTGCACATACTGGACATTGGTTCACTTTCAACACCAGTCTTCTCCCATCCAAAATTCAAGGTGGGGGAGCTCCTTTTAAATTATTCCAAATAACGGTGTAGTTGTACCCACTCATCTTACTGGAATTAAAATCCCTAATACCGACCTTGCTTTTAGGGAAAGGGCGTACCTGATCTGAACACGAGACTGTTAGTCAAGAAGCTGTGGGACTCATTTCACATTCCTGTTTTCACACTAGTTGATGCTGATCCACATGGTAACTCATCCTTGGACTATTTGGAACAATAGTCATAATTAAGACATATTTGTAGTTGTTTCTATGCTCTTAGAATACTTTCATAAAATATTTTAAATATGTTTAGATTAAAATTAAAGACTGTAGCCGGGCGCGGTGGCTCACGCCTGTAATCCCAGTGGCTTGGGAGGCTGAGGCAGGAGGATTGCGAGTTCAAAGCCAGCCTCAGCAACTTAGCAAGGCCCTAAGCAATTCAGTGAGACCCTGTCTCTAAATAAAATACAAAATAGGGCTGGGGATGTGGCTCAGTGATGGAGTGCCTCTGAGTTCAATCCCTAGTACAAAAAAAAAAATTAAAGACTTATCATTTAAGGCAATGAATAGTTGTTTTGCATATGAAATGGAGAACCACAAGTTTTTATTGGTAGTGTCCATAAAACTAAAAATTGCAGATGTTAGGTAAAAGCCAAGTGTAAATTATTTAATCTGTAATACATGACTAATTTTAAAGTTAACTTTCTTTTAACAGGCATAGAAATAATGTGCATCTATAAGTATGGGTCTATGGTGAGTATAGAAAAGTATTTTTGCTTTCTCCATTGCTTAGACATTTTATATTCATTGGGATGATGTTTACTTATCACCCCTAGTAGCCAAGGACCTCCAGAAAGTACGCAGGGAGCTCCTGTCCTATTCCAGGATCTTTTGCTGTTCGGTGACTGGGAGCCCAGCTTCCAGCAGGAGCAACACACACAGGGACCAGACGAGCTGTGGGCAGAGGCATTAGCACCTGCTCCTCCAGCTACTGAGGTTCCTGCAGGGGCCAGGGTGACAACAGTGGCTCATCACCAAACTACCCTGAATCTTATATCTTGAATTTTGACTTTGGGGGTCCCTTTTCTCCCACCATAAGGAGGAAGGAAAACCACCACCAAATTTCACCACTGTAGTCTGCAACCATACATCGGGGCTTCTCCAAGTGTGGGCTCTAGCTAGCAGCATCGCATCACCTGGCAACTTGTGACTCCCAGTCCCCAACCAAACCTACCGAACCTGCACCTCCACATGATCCTGATGCCTGTCAAATTTATAACATAAAGAGGATGGCAGAGCAGGGTGGAGAGATGGACTCACAGTAATGAATGCAGATCAGAGAGATTCATTTGTAGTTTTGCTCCATAAAAAATGAATATAGAAATACTACAGAGCACTTCAGTGCCTTGCCCTTAGAACATTATTTTTCTACAAAAACCAGTATGCTAGTTTTCTGCCAGTTAGCCTCACCTAATATACTTTTGCTCTTCATTTCAGTCTATGTCTTTTGAAGCCCACAACCTCACAGTTCCAGCTATGAGATGGCTTGGGCTACTCCCTTCTGATATTAAAAGGTTAGACAGTATGGCAGAATTAGGACGCTTACAATGATGATTCATTGTGATGCACAAGCAGCCTGAAAATCACTGCAGGGAAAAGCTCTTGGTGTTGTTTTAACTTATATTGTCCACTATGATTCAGGATTACATCATCATGAATTTAATTCATCAGTGTTTCTGCTCTAAATACTAAAATACTTAATGAATGAGTTTAGTTATTTATAACACTTTCTTACAGTTAAAACATTTTGTGATTTTTTTTGTCCTTGAAGTATAATGCATGGACTCATTAAATGGTAATCACTGACAACATCATTTGCCATATGAATCAATTTTATCATTTAAATTTTTAACTTCATAAAAATCTCATTTGGGGATAAAGTTTGGGAACCTCAAGTGTGGTGGCTTTAATTCATAGTGTTTATTGTGGAAAAAATCAATAAGTAACAAGATAAAAATCACCTACAGTTAAGCAGCCGTGCTTTTCTAGATTTTCTGTGCACAACCATACTTTTTCACAAAGATGTGCTCATACTCTACTATTACTTTGTGGTGTGTTTGTCACACAGCACGATGTGGTCACTTTCCCTGTCAGCACTTTTGTATGACTTCATTTTAATGTCTCCTACTACCAAGGTCCAGTTCTGGACCTGCTGGCGTTGGTGTGCCAATCCCTCATCGGTAGACACATAGGTGCTTCCAGATCTCTGACAGTGTGTTGATGGGTCTCTAAACTAAATCTTCACCTGTGTCTTTAAAGAGTCCCTGAGGCAGAATTCCCAGAAGAATTGGTGGTCAAAGAGTGTCCACATTTTAAGACTATTTTTAAGAATATACTTGAGATTGAACCCAGGGGCACTTAATCACTGAAGAACATTTCCAGCCCTTTTTATTTAGAGACAGGGTCTTGCTAAGTTGCTTAGGGCCTCACTAAGTTCCTGAGGCTGGCTCTGAACTCTTGATCCTCTTGCCTCAGCCTCCCAAGCTGCTGGGATTACAGGGTGCACCACTGTCCCTGGCTTGACAGGCTGTTTCAGTCTGTCTGGAGAATAAGAGTCCTCATGTCTGTCAGCGTGAGATAGGAACACTTTCTTCCTTTCTGCTAATGTGATACTTTGAAATGCTTCTTACTGTTTTAATCTGCCAGTGAACACGAATTTAATGTGCTTGTTGGATTTTAAGCAGTGAACAACCCTTGGCTCCAGGTGCTTGTTCCCTAAATATGGAGCATAAGCAGGTTTTGGGTGGACATTTATTACAAAAATGGGAGAACGAGAGGGACCATTAACTTTTACACCCAGTGAATTAAATTTTTATTCAATTCGATGTTATGTGTCATGACCAGAATGCCTTGGAGGCGATCTATTTGTATGAAGGCCGTTTGCAACATAAATTCGGGACACAAAATCTGCTGATTTTTAAGTTAGAGAACTTGGAGAAACTATTGCTGCATCTTGTGAATTCCACAAGTGCCCTCAGAACCACCCCAAATACATATACAGAGGAAAATCAGTGTGGTACTGTGCACACAGGCTGCAAGGGAAGAGCTCGAGGCCTCTCAATCACACTGTCACCCCTCCCCCAGGAGCTGCCCCTGGCAAGTGCTCATAATTATGGGGACATAGAAAAAGACTGAAACCAGAGATCTCCTGAGAAATCTAGAATTTGTGACTTCAAAAAGTAGATTATGCTCTAAATCCCAGACCTCTCATCTTCTATTTTTAAACACATACCAAGATAAAATTACATCTGCTTTTTTCAAATTTAAAACTAGGTGCGTACACACACACACACACACAGAGACACACAAACACAGGGAAAGCAATAGACTAATAATGTCCTGGATGAAGCACCTGTTGGAACCTAATGTCCCCTAGTGAAGCTTGGCCTCTGGCCATGTACGGTGGAACTCGAAACTCTGGGAAGCTTGACCACACACCTCACTCAGCTGCCCTGGTGTCACACACAGTGCCAGTGCTGAGAGCACGTGTTTAATGGCCGGTGTGTCTTCCTGTCACATCCCTGTGTGTGAGAAGGAAGCAAAAGGCTTTTAATCTAAGAAACAAACCACTACCTGCTTGTCGACGGGCTGGTCCGAGACTTGACGGAGCTCCTCCGGCTCCTGAACTTAGAACAGGTCTGTATTGACTTTCTCATTGGTCGTTTCTGAGTTTCTTGAAATAATGCAGTCAATACAGACAAGGTACGTGTGGGTGGGAACGTTTTTACTTTTTTTTCCCCATTAACTTCTTACCAGGTTGAACGTACCGAGAGACAGTCTGATTCCACTGACCAAACAGGACCAGGTGAAACTGGACAGCATCCTGAAGAGGCCTTATGTCACTTGCCAGCCATTTTGGAGAAGAGAAGTATGTGATGTTTCTTTTTAAAATTCAAGTGTTGTATAAAGTCTGCTGTTTACTTTAATGGTGGCTGTTCACATATTTTGAAAATATCCTTATAATTTTATATAACCAACAACTAATGTTGTGGTTTAGCAGTAAATAGTTGTTGAAATGGAATCATGTGAATGCTAATAGCTGAGATCAGCCAGATGCAGCTGGTCTATTTTTACCCTTATCATAGTTATTTACCCGTTGTTAATACCCTCTCATAGTTTATGGGATTAAAAAAACGAAAAAGAAATCATAAAAGTCCCAGCCCATGCCTCCTTACTGAAGGCATCTGTATTGGGTGTTCTGATAATCTTACCTGCAGCAGCTCCAGGATATTCTGGCTGACCCCGAAGACCATTGCCTGTGGTTGTGGATAATAAAACAAGTCTACGCTGATTTGTTTGTCAAATTGACAGAACTGGAGTAAAGAACCCTAATTTTGTGATATTTTGCCTCTTCTTGACAGATGGAAATAATGGCAGACTCTAAAATGAAGGCGGAAATCCAAGCTTTGACCTCCCTGTCCTCAGATTACCTTTCCAGAGTGTACTTACCCAACAAATTAAAATTTGGAGGATGGATATAAACGTGTGTTCAGAGGATGGAGGAACACTTTGTTTGCCAGAGGCTTTTCATTAGTTTAATTGGCAAACACTGTTGTGGAAAGAATATGTGTTTGTGGTTCTGTAAAGTGAAATAATTTCCTTTCGATGTTTTGTCAAAACAAATGCAATTCTCTAATTTTATTTAGAAGATTTTCTATAGACTGACTTTTTATCCTATCTTCTAAATTGTAAAATTTAAATTGATTATGACTTTAAAATTTTATTTGAAAATGTATTTTGTATGCATAAAAGTCCTATGAAATATTTGATCTGCCTTCCACAGTATAACTAGTGTAAGCTACGAGGCAGTTCATTAGTAACAGTCGTCACTCTGAAATGTCGCAAAGGAATTATAGCATCTGGTAGTTTCTTTTTACATTTTTTTTCCATCATAATATAGATGTCCTCATTAATTTACTTGTAAAACTAGTAAAATTTACCATGAATAAATACTTGGTTTGATGTAGTCTTCAGTGCTTTGCTTTATTTTGTTTTGAGCATACATTTTATCAACTGTATTAGTAGAAATTCTTCTCCAGAGGTTATGCATTATTGCCCAAATTCAAGCCAATAGAATTCTGTAGTCTAGATCTATAAAACAACAAACTTCGTCAGTTTTAAGATTCACAAAAACCTCAAATTTTAATAGGCGCTTCTCCAACAGTAACAATGTGCTCTTTTCCCCTTATACGCTTACCTTGATTTTGATATACATGAGTTTTTTTTGTTGTTTGTTGTTGTTGTTTTTTCTGGTACGGGGAACTGAGCCCAGGGCCAGCCTCGGTACCCGTGAGTTTTATGATTTTATTCTGTACTTTCAGTAGACCGTTAGCTGCACCAAATATCACTAGTGATTTTAAGCAAGGATATGTATTTATATCAGTGCATAACTGTTGGGTTGGTGTATAAAGATGAATGGTAATGAAGATACCATTTCTGAAGTCCTAGAAGTGCCAGTTACTGCTCATACGTGATCTCATCTCATTTCCAAAGAGCCCTGTGGTTACTCAGCAGTTACGCATGGTTCACAGGTGAAGCACTGGAGAGGTTACTTGCCCAAAGCTACAGTAACACTAGGGACAAAAAACCACCTACCTTAAGAGCAGAGTCAGGTACAGAATGTGCAGGCCAAGGGCAAAATGTAAATGGGGACCCATGTTCTAAAGTTCAGAATCTCAAGAAAACACAGGACCCTTCTTAGCCTGGGGTCCTGTGTGACTGCACAGCTGTGCGAGGGCTCTGCCTGAAAGGCTGGAGTAAGGATTAAACAAGCGACACAATTTAAAAAGTACTTGGATAGCACTTACTCTGTGCCAGGTATTTTTCTATGTGCTTTGCAAACAATGACTCATTTCATACTCACACCCCTAGGAGCAAGGGGTGTGAGTAATCATCATCCCCATTTACAGATGAGTAAATAAAGGTACAGAGAGTTTAAGTAACTTTCCTAGGGTCACATAATTAATAAATAATAGAGTCTAGACTTAAACCTGAGTGTGTGGGTACATGTACACTGGTATGTGCAAAGTGCTTTACGTGTGTCCTGGCATGCGCACTCCAGGGGAAGGTCTTGCTTCTTATTGTTGTGTGCCAAGCCAAGTCCCCCCCGATGCCATGTGTGGAACATTAACAAATATGTTACATTCCCTGGACATTCAAATATCAAATACTTCATTTTGAGAACATTTCTGGTTTGCTGTTATTTTTACTTGCCTGTGAAACTATTAAAAATTTTAAGAAAAATTTTATAAATTTCAGTTTTTCTTTTAATTCATACCATACTTAATCCCTTAACACATAACAATACCACTGAACTTTGACAAGTTTTTTAAAGGAGGAAATTACTAAGTTAGAAATATATTTAACCCACAAAACATCTGTGATGGTCAAACATGGGAGTGACAAATATACAATAGTTATTAAAATTTGGAAATAAATTTGAAAATGGTCTTCAGATACATTTCAGTTCAGATAAGAAATCAACTCAGCCGGGCGTGGTGGCGCACGCCTGTAATCCCAGCACTTGGGAGGCTGAGGCAGGAGGATCACGAGTTCAAAGCCAGCCTCAGCAACTTAGCGAGGCCCTAAGCAACTCAGTGAGACCCAGTCTCTAAATAAAATGCAAAATAGGGCTGGGGATGTGGCTCAGTGGCCAAGTGTCCCTGAGTTCAATCCCTGGTTCCAAAAAAAAAAAAAAAGAAAAGAAATCAACTCAAGCTTTTAATTGGATATTCACTTGCAACAATTTTCAATTGCTTGGAAAATGAAAAAGGAGCAAAATACACTACAGTTTGGCTTTACTACCTATCTGTCCTGGATGCAGATGAAAGATTAATGTTAGCACCTATTTGGGAACCACCTAGTATTCTAATTCACAAGATTTGTTTCCAGAACAGATTACTGTGATACAGCTGTTTAACATGGCAACAACAGATACCCCTTGTCATCATCTCCCGTGTCTATTTTGAATATTTCCATAATTTTATCTAGGAAGAACATTGGATTGGAATCTGTCTGTATTTAAAGTGAATAGTAAGTAATACAACAAAAAGATGGCTAGTCTTGTTTTTTTTTTTTTTCCTTAAGGGCTCATACTGATCCTCATAAAATAGATGCTGCTTGTAATATCCCATTTCCGAGAAATGTAAATGTCACCACTGGTGATGCTAAGTGGTTAGAGAAGTCATGATTTCACGAGAGGAACAAAACAAAGAAGAGCACTTTGCACACAATCGGGCAGAACACTAGCATTTCCACTTATGGCTTCCTTCCTCGATGTCTCAGTTGAACTGTTTGGTGTAGGTATCCGTTCTCAAAACTAAGCCACACGTACACGTACACTAAACACATCTCCAATGGGATGTTTTTGTAGGAAAATACTGAGCAGCTCTCACTTCTGTTTGCTTGGGATCACCATTCCCTGGAATCCTAAGGACACAAACCCCCAAACAAGCCAAGGTTGCCCTCTGCTGGCAGAAGCTCATTATTCGCTCAAATCCACCCACTATTTTGGATAGAAATTCCTTTCAAATATTTTCAAGTCATATTTTAAAGGAAAGGGGTGGAAGAGTCTGAAACACAAAAAACCATGAGGATTTACATGTACTTCTTGGCAGGAATTCACTTTGAATGTCCCAGGAACTGAGACACACTCAGTGTGCACACTTCACAAACAAGCTGTTTAGAAATCTTAAGCCAAAGTATTAGAACTTTTTAATTAAAATTTCAAAATTATATGTAATTTAAAATGCAAATAATTTATTCTAGAATTAGAAACACACGCAGTTTCTGTTCATCTAGAAACAATATAACTGTAATCATTCATCAATATCCACTCCTGTAAAAATGGCAGGAAAGCCTGCCAGTGTAAATGACCACAATCAGAATTTAATTTTAATTATTTTGTTTTAAAGTTTTTTCGCCTATATAGTGCATGGGTCAATAGTCATACCCATGGATGCAAATTTTATAGATCTCCCTCCTTTCTGCAGGAGAAAGGTGAACCACCAGCATTTTGTCATCTATAACTATTAAGTTTGAGAGCAGGCCGCCAACTTTCGACTCCAGTTCACTCACTGCCTCTGTGGCTGGGACGAGCAGCAGTGTAACCTGTTTCTTGCTGGTACAAACGTGGGCTCTCAGCCCACCCTGCCCTGACTGAATCTGCACCTTTGGCAAGATCCCAGAGATGTTGGAGGAGACCGAGGCATGCAGCTCGTCCCAAGTAGTGAACCAGGAGAGCACCCGTGGCCCTTCTCTCCCCTTCAGGTATCATGTTCGCAGTAGGCACATGTGAGTCAAAATAACCGCTCCTTCTTCATTCAGCAAAAGGAGGCCACTCTGGAACTGAACTTCTGCATTGGGACGGAATCAACAAACCGAAACTTGTCATCTGACCTTTCAAAAAAGCAAGCGAATTAAGATAATAGCCAAGTTTCCTAAACAGGCCAGTTTCAATGGCATGATAATGACGTTCCCTCTGCTTTAATCCCTACAAAACGAGCAGCCTGATGTCGAGCCGTCACTCACTGCTCTGCGTCCCCGCCGCCGCCTTTCTGGATCAGGCTCTCTTCCTAAGGCCACTGACTCCCCGTGGCAGGACCCCCACCTAAGTCCGCAGTGATCTTGACTTCCGACGCCCTTAACACTTCCAGGGAGTGTGGCCCGTGCAGGAGCCTTCGTGGCATGCTGTCGCAGTCCAGCCTAATTAAGACCCTGGACGCCTGGCATCGTTACCCCACCCAGGGCCCCGAGAGGCCGGGATGGGCGAAGGGGGCCTCCCCGAGCAAGGCCTTGAACTTGGCAGTAATACCAAGTAGTGAACTTTTCTTAGACGTTTAAAGACGTCAAATAGAATTAATTCACAAGCGAAGAGGTAACTACCTTCCACTAGCCAGGCCTGCGGATTTACAAAAGCGGTTGCTTGGCAACCTGCCGCGCTCCACCAACTTGCCGCCACTTCGCAAACTGCTGGCCTATGTACTTCCTTTCGACGTCAATGACGCTTTTGCGCATGTGCCAACGCCCCGGAAGGAGGAGCCAATTTCCTCGGCGCTTTACGGACGTCACCGGAAGTGGCTCCGGGACGCATGCGCCGCGTTTCCGCCGTAATTGGGGCTGTTTCTCCCACCAGATTGGAGGAGGCTCGGGCTCCCGGCGTTCCTGCCCGCGCTGCCTTGCCGGTTTACTCCGCTCCAGAGCAGGACTGCAGGCCCCTCGGGCCCTCCCGCTGCCCGCCGCGGCGCGACCCTCAGGTAGGCCCCCGGCCGTCCGTTGCCGCGCCACGCCGCCCGCGGAGGCCGGAGCCCCCTGCGGGGTGCGCCTGGTTGCAAGGCCGCGGCGTGAGCGGCCTGTTGGCGGAGCCTGGGCAGAGGGGGCCTCGGGGGTCGCCTAGGGTCTGGTCTCGTCGTTGCCTTTGTAGGGAAACTCAGGCCCCGGGGAGGTCTCCCTGGGTTAATGGCAGGGTTGTCGCCTGGCCCCTGACGTCTGGCCGCCCCGGAGGCACATGTCACCTCCTCGCAGAAGCCTTCCTGACCCGGCCTCTGGAGAAGGGCACCCTTCGCAGGTTGCCTCGTTGCACTTGGCACCCTCGGAAACCACGCGTGTGTCCTGGCCTCCCTGCCGAGCGTTGCTCCTGACGTCGCGTTTGCACGCTTCCCCGGGCCGGGCTCCGTGCGGCGGGGCCGGGCGTGCCCAGGGAAGGACCAGGCACTGCCTGCCCCCTTGGAGCACGGGATGGATTGTGAGCAAGAAGTCAGGTCGGCTCCCAGTGCCGCCGAGGAAACAGGGGGTGTGCCGGAAGGTTGGGTATGCTAAATTAGGGAAGCCTCCGAGGGGGTGAGGTTAAGGGACAGGCTGACCGCTTCGTGGAAGGCCAACTCACAGCACGTGAGTTTCCAGCTAAGGGGTGCATTTTGACGAATTTGGGAAATTTTGTGTAGTTGCCTCAACATCATCAGTTCTAGAACATTTCTGTCACTCCAGAACAGTCTGTCTGAGGAGGCAGCGTTTGGACTGGGATGTGAAGATTCGAAGGGAGGCAGCCGGGGAGTTGCGGGGAGGGGTGGCCAATCATCAGGGTCTGAAGGACCAGCTAGTAGGATGCATCCTGTGTTCAGGGCAGAAGCAGCCAGCAGAGCTGTGCCGAGGTGCAGCAGGGAGGGAGGGAGGAGATCGACAGGTCCCTTGGGTACCCTGCCTTCTGAACCTCTTGGGGCTTCCCAGTGCCCAGCACAGCGTGTGGCCCATACCAGGTGATAAGTGGTCCACTGACTCTTGCCTAGAGTCCTATAAGTTCATCCCTGATGTCAACTTGAAAGTTGGGCAGGGGTGGGACAGAAACATTTGTTAAGAGCCTATTGTGCTTCAGGTCCAGTGTGTATGGCCTTCATTTGTTTCTTATAACTCTGTGCAGTAGGTATCAGTGTCTTTATTTTACAGATGAAAGAGTCAAGACTGGGAAACTTGCCTAGAGCCTTAAAACTGGTTTCTAGACCCTGTTACAGAAGCCCTGTCATTCCTTCGCTTGTCCACTCAGGCAGCTAACTGATGCTTCAGGTTCATCTCTACAGCTCAGCCCAGAGATGGGGTTGGCAAGTGCCACATCCTCTCACAAGTTTGCTTTCTGAACTGTTAGTGTGCTCATAGCTGTTGCTCTGACCTAGTATGTCTACACTTTATTTTTCGTGAGCCAGAAGCCTTCCCCAAATTCCTTGCAGTTTCTCCATTCTCTGTTGTCCTGTTTAAGGATGTTGCTGTCATTAACTACTATGTCACTCAACCATTAGGCTTCTCTTGGAGAGGTGACTGATGTGGTGGACTTCTGAATGTAAAAATTTGCTAACCAATTGAAAATGTAGTATCAAAGTGTGTGAATCTTTAGGAAATTATTCACAGACCTTCTCCTTAGGAGGAAAAAAGAAGGAAAATTTGCTTCTTGTCCCTGGTACGTGCTAGACACTACACTTCCTGCATTTCCTGATGTGATCCTTGTGCAGACCTGGGGACACACAGTATTCTCCGTTTGCAGAGCAGGAAAATGAGGCCTGGTGAGATTACGGTTCTAGCTCTGATGAGTGGCAGAGGTCCTGTTCAAACTCTGGTGGGCCTGCTAGTTATGCCCTGGAATAAACTTGGTGGCGATTCTTTCTGGATAAATGTCTATGACCTAAGTCCAAACCTTTTGGAACTACAGTGGACCAAAGTGGATTACTTTTTAAAAACTACTAACTACAAGTTGCTGAGTCCCTTCTAGGACTTGTTGTTTTTCTAGGTGACCTCATGTAGACATTGACCTGACCAGAGCACACTGTGGGAAGAAAGTGAACTCCCACTAGGTGGGGAGCTGAAAATGGGATTCTTCTGTCTTTTTCTGCTGCATATCCCTGGTGTGGAGCTCGTCCCTGGTCTCTGACTGTTTAAGTGAGCAAATGTATTTCCTAGCTGGTAACTGAAGACCACCCTGGTGTACTGTGTCAGTATTGGTTCATTAGTGTGACATACGTGTCATACCCTATCAGATACCAAGAATAGGGGAAACTGGATGTGAAGTATATGGAAAGTCTCCTGTCTTTTTGATTTTCTCTAAATCTGAAACTTTTCTTAAATAGATAGCTTCTTGTGGGGGAGGGTACTGGGGATTGCAGTCAGGGGCACTTAACCATGAGCCCCATCCCTGGCCCTTTTTGTATTTTATTTAGAGACAGAGTTTCACTGAGTTGCTTAGGGCCTCACTAAGTTGCTGAGATTGACTTTAAACTTGGGATCCTCCTGCCTCTGCCTTGTGAGCCACTGGGATTATAGGTGTGGCCACTGCACTCATCCGAAAGCACATTTTTAAAAAGCAGTCTGCTTATTGCACGTCTAGGTCTCTTCTGAAGAAAGGAGCCTGGCATGGAGCCACTCCGAGTATTTCCTTTCTGTGACTTAAGAGCGGATTATTGCCTCTCAGTGGATTTTATTACTTAAGAAAGGACCTGTCCTTAACATCTTTTATTTTATTTTTTAGAGCCAAAATGAGTCTGTTTGGAACAACTTCGGGTTTTGGAACTGGTGGGACCAGCATGTTTGGCAGCACGACCACAGATAATCACAACCCTATGAAGGTACTGCGTGAAGCCTCACAGGGTTTCCTACATCTGCAGCATTAGGAGAAACATGGCTGGGGACCCTCCTTTGGAATGGAAGTTCTGAAATTTGTCTAGCCCAATTTTCCTGAACATTGGAGCACAGAGATACCTGTGTCCTGGACTGGTGTCTGGTTCCTCTTGACTTGCCAGGTCTCCAGAATCACCCAGGTGGCAGGGAGAAGTGCTGATTCCCAGGGCCAAGCAGAGGACTGTTGAATCAGCATTTCTGTGGTGGTGGTGGAGGGGTGGGGGTAGTAGCTGTGACCAGTCACTTGGAGCAAGAGTGAATTGGGCCACCATGTAGAAAAGGTGGCTTTGGGCCTTTCATTTAGTGTGCTATTTCTAGTCCCAGAAGGCTAGTGCTTTCCCTGGTTGGTTTATTAAAGTAAAGGAAGGTCTAAGTCAGTTCTTACGACAAGGAAGGTTCACCATGGCATGTTCAGTGAGAAAGAAAGCAATTTTGACACGGTGATGATGTGTACATTTTAACACTGACTTTCCCTCCCCAGGATATTGAAGTAACATCTTCTCCTGATGATAGCATCGGTTGTCTGTCTTTCAGCCCACCAACCTTACCCGGGAACTTCCTTATTGCAGGATCGTGGGCTAATGATGTGCGTACTCCTTAAGTGTGTCTCCTCTAACTCCTGTCTTTGTGTGGGCAAAGTCGGCTTTTCCTTAACTCCCTTCTGTATCAAGTGAGTGGATCAGAGCTAAGACTTACATACATGATCATTTTCAAGGAACCAGCATAGAGACTATAAACCTTTCTGAATGGAGATATCACAATCATGCACTGCTCAAAATTTCCTACTCTAGTCCAGTGTGTTAAAGCATATTCCCAAACCAAGAGTACCATTCACTGAGAGGAATGTTCCCCATATTGATATACACAGTTCCTTTCTTAGTATCATTTCTAAGTATCGTTCTTAGCATCCTGAAAATGTGCTTCCAAAGCCTATGTTCAACTTTAAATAATAGCACCAATTCTGCATAGACATTATAATTATCAATTGCACACAGAAAGATGAATCATGATGCACAAAAAAGAATGATAAAAATTGGTAGAATACTAAGAACTGGATATGAAAGGGGTCTTCACAAGTGGAGTTAACTGAAACCATTCAGCCACACTTAATCAGAAAGAGACAGATTTACATGACAGACTTTTTTTCTATCAAACTAACAAAAAGTTTAAAAGACTAACAGTGCCAGCAAGGATAAGCTTCAGCCTTCCATGTGCTGCTGGTAGTATGCAAATTGGGAAAATCTGGGAAGTAATTGGCAGTAGTTCTCAGAAATCCTTAAGTTAACCCTGTCCCATTGATTGTCCTGGGACTTGAGTCCTTACACGGCTGAAGTGCTGTGTGCTTATTGTCTCCAGTTATGAGTCAGGATGCTGAGGCTTAGGAAATAGAAGCCTGGCCCACGTTCCTCGAGTGGTCAGCTGGGGTACACAGGGAGCTCGGGGCTGTGCTCCTCGCCACTGCCTGAGGGCACCTCGTTAAAAGTTGACTTTATACCAGGGAAGATGTGAAAGGCAGGGCCTCCAGCAGTGATGACAGTTATGTGTTCACACGGAGGAATACCACTTTCAAGGTTTCTGGAAAAGCAGACTGACCTGCAGCAGGGAGCAGGGGCAATGGGGGGAGGAGGGAAGTCAAGGTTGGGCAAGTTTACTTTTTATATGTACCTTCTGTAAAGGTTTCATTTGACTTACTGCTAGAAAATTTTAGAACATTTCAAGATGAATAGACTCATGTGCTAGTGAGAAAAGTCACAGTTACAGAGTAACAATACCTTGTGATCTAGGCTTTTCAAGAAACTCCGCAGACATTAAAGGAAGACCAAAAGTGCACCATTGTGCCATGGTCATGGAGTTAGGGGGTGGCATTTTTAGATTCGTTGGGTTTTTGTGGTGCTTGGGGTTTGAACCTAATGACCTCATACATACTAGGCAGGGACTCTACACCCCTGTGCTGAATTAGGATAATTTTTACTTTGTCATATTTATGAAATTGCTAAGTAAATTGCATTACTTTTACAAACAGGAAAGGTGAGATTAAAAATTAAAGCATTCAGAGTAGAAAAGTAAATTTCCATTTCAGTCTTCATTCTCTAAATAATTACGTATGATAGTCAATTCTTATTATTGATTTGGTTTTGCGGTACTGGGTATTGAATCCACAGCCTCTGTACCACTGAGCTACGTCCCAGCCCTTTTTGTTTTGAGACAGGGTCTCACTGAGTTACCCAGGGCTGGCCTTGAGCTCTCTTCTGCCTCAGCCCCCCAGGTGGCTGGTGTTACAGGTGTGCACCTCTAGTTCTACTTTAAAAGACAGGTATCTCATAGGTATGATGAGGAAGTTATTTGCAGTTTTAGGTTAAGCAATAGGATTTGTATGTTTTAATAGCTCAGAAGTAGGAAAATAGCTCCTTCTATGTACATTTTGATGGCTTTCTTCTTAAAATCAGATGGCTAGGTCGGTGGAGGAGTTTGTGCATCATCGTGCCCCGTGTGCTCCTGGCCCTGTGCTTGCAGTGCACCATGAGTTGCCTCGCCTGTTTCATTGGTCTCGTTCCTGCAGGTTCGCTGCTGGGAAGTGCAGGACAGTGGGCAGACCATTCCAAAAGCCCAGCAGATGCACACTGGACCCGTGCTGGACGTCTGCTGGAGTGATGTACGTCCCAGTCCACACATTCTCTTCTACTTAGATGCTGTGCCATTCACAATAGTTCACAGCGGGAACCCAAGCACAGGTCAGGTGTCCCCCATCTGGTGTGCTTGGGACCAGAAGTGTTTCAGATTTCAGAGCTTTCCAGATTGGGGAACGTTCACATAGCCTTTACTGGTTCACATCCCTGACCAGCTGAGCTGTGGCTGGCACTGAACGTGGAGCTTTTTGGTTCGGCAGACTAAGGATGCTCAACCTGAGTGTGTGCACATCCATGTTGTAGGGACTCCAGGTTTCTGAGTGTGAATGTAATAATTCGTTGTCACTCTTAATGTTGGCTTCCGTTAGGTACTCCCTCTGAAAGCTTTGCTTGCAGTAAAACCATTTGTTTTATTGATACGTTTCCTGGAGTATGAAATTATGTCATTTCTTGAAGCCTTTCCTTTCTCTAAATATACCATGAGCTTCTGTTTTAAAGTTGGAAATTTTACTATTCCAGAAATATCTAGAGGGGAAAAGGAGAATACTTTGTGTTATTAGAGATTTGCATGGTTTCAGGTTTTCCAACTTCTCCTTCCTCAGATCCTGGGCATAAGCACATGCACAAGTGTGTGTATTCTGAGCTTTTCTCTTTCCTTATTTTTCCTTCCTTTTCGTTTTCCTATTTGAGGAGAGTTTATGGTGAAGTGACCTGTGCAGGGAAATGACGGGAGGGGAAGGTGCCTGAGCTGCTGCAGGGGTTGGGACATCGGGTTCTGAGGAGCCGGGCTGAGGGCTGGCCACCTCGCAGCAGTGACCAGGGAGGGGCAACACCAGTCTCACCCCTTCACCTGCCCCTGCTGCCCGGTGCCTGAATCCAGCAGAAGCAAGAGGCAGATGTCCATGATGCTGAGGACGCCAAGGCTCCAGGCCCAGGCTTTGTGCCTGACTTTTCTGATCCGATTTGTTGGTTATTTTTAGGCATTTATTTATGAGGCACACAGTGAAACTGACCCTTTCAGTTTCACGCCCTGCCCTTCTGTGGTCAGGGCCTTCCCAGCTCAGACCCTGGGAACCATCCGTCTATTTTGCTTTCTAAGAATATCATATCAGTGGGATCGTGCGGGGTGGAAACATTAGCTTCTCCCTTGGTACTGCAGCGGAGCTCATCCAGGTGCTGAGAGGCACTTCCTCTGTGTTGCAGTTGGTGAATCTGGGTGGAATGTTTGTGGGTGTTTACATGTACTTATTTTTCTGGTGCTGGGGATTGAACCCAGTGGTGCTCTACCACTGAGCTTCATCCCTCCCCTTGTCCTTTATTTTTAAATTTTGAGACAGGGTCTCACAAAGTTGTCCAGGCTGGCCTCAAACTTGTGGTCCTCCTACCCCAGCTTCCTGAGTCGCTGGGATTCAGGCGTGCGCTACTGTGCCTGGCCCACATTGTATTATTATTGCAGCTTTTCTGAAGACTTCAATTTCTTAAATGCAAAATGATTTTAAAAGTGGCCCAAAGTTGCCTTTGAGAAGAAAGCTGGGAACAGGGATGAGACTTAGTTTTCACTATATAACTTTAAGTAGTATTTGATGAATTTAAAAAATATTCTATTATTTATATATAACCTCTTACATCAATAAGATATAGAGCTGAAAGTGTGTTTGTTTATGGTGGCCTGCAGTATGGTGGCCCCCAAATAACTGGAAAAATAAAAATTGCAAAAACAACTATGTCCAACCTAGTGTCTGAATTTACATAGACTTAATTTTTCTAAGAATGACAAATTTTCTCCATTTTCTTTTAGGATGGGAGCAAAGTATTTACAGCGTCGTGTGATAAAACTGCCAAAATGTGGGACCTCAATAGTAACCAGGCAATACAGATTGCACAGGTAACAAGCCCTCTGCAAATCAGCGGGACCAGACCGCTGCCCGGGCTGTGATGAGCATGCAGTAGTCCCCGTTGTAGAACATGTGAGTTTACCGGGTCAGGTAGACTGTGTCAGAGAGCTCTTCAGTACAAAAGCCACACGTTTCACGTCCATCTTGTTCCTAGTATTTCCTGGAGCCTTTGGCATGAGTGTTCCTGGTGTGTGTGGGTAGTGCCATCAGGAGTCAGTGGCATTAAAACCCACAAAGACAAGGGCTGCAGGGGTTCCTCGGCCTGGCTGTTGGACATCCCCACACCTGTGTGTGGCTTGCCTTTCTTCGCCAACTGCATTTGCTGCCTTGTCCTTCAGGTGTTCACTGAATGGCACGTGCCAGGCACTGTCCTCAGGGCCTAGCAATACAGCCTCGAGCATTCGGGACACTGCCACACGCCCCAGGCAGGTTCTCCTGAGAAGAGTGCTAAGCAGGGGCGGGAGAAGTGAAGGCAGGGAAGCTGCAGCTGCAGGGCGCAGCCTGGGGGGCTTCCACGAGAGCCTCTTGGCCGCCATGTGTTTTCTGTACTAGGATCACAGTTCCACATACTGGAGCCTCGCCTCCATCTCACCTTAGTACCTATGTAAAACTGGCAGAGTTCTCTACTAGCTAGTTGTCAATATCTCCCCAGGGAGGGCCTTGCTGTCACTTTTAGTTATGAGTAAAAGTCAAATTGAGGTTTGTAAAACTGTAGGTGGGTGTGTGGTCTGTGTCAGATTGACTACTTTTGACCCTGGGGAAACACTGAAATGTCTTTGTTTTTTGAGTGGTATGACCTCAATTTTTAATTAGTTCCTTCTAATTTCTAGAAGTAAAGGTGTTGAGCACTTAATGTTATGTCACATTGATCTGTTGGGTTTTGTCTTGTTGAAAGCATGATGCACCTGTTAAAACCATTCATTGGATCAAAGCTCCAAACTACAGCTGTGTGATGACAGGGAGCTGGGACAAGACTCTGAAGGTGCAGTACGCAGGGGGACTGTGCAGGAGGGAGCATGCAGGAGGGAGCCTGCGGCCCCATCCCAGCGGGCCTTATACTGCCCTGGGAAGGCTTCAGCTTGAACAGGTACTTACAGCTCCTTTTGGCTTTTAGTTTTGGGATACCCGGTCATCAAACCCCATGATGGTCTTGCAGCTGCCTGAGAGGTGTTACTGTGCTGATGTGGTAAGGAATTTCATTTCCTTTAAAATAGCAAAATAGCATTTGTTATTTGTAAGCACAAAAGAAAAATGAGAGGCAGACCTCAATGGATTCAGAGAAGCCTTTATTCCTTCATAGATTGCAGTGCTATTCAGGTCCACTTTCCGGATGGAAAAATGGCCACCAGTTACAGGGGGTTTCTGGTTTTATAGGGTCTGAGGAGGATGGTATCATTGTGGACATGCAGTTTTGACCAATCAGAGGCTAGTTGTACAGGTTAAAACCAGACCCCAAGGGATAAGTATCCACCCTATTCCTTTAGGGCTCGTTGTTATCAGAAATGCACTGGGAGAGGTTTAATGCTTAGCCAATTTCCTTTCCCACTTTTTTTTTTTGTGGTGCTGGGGATTGAACCCAAGGCCTTGTTCTTGCAAGGCAAGCACTCTACCAACTGAGCTACATCCCCAGCCCCTCTTTCCCTCTTCTTGAACCACACCGTCCCTCCATTTTCTTGGGGAATTATCTTATAGGAATATTTTTTCCATAACCCTTCATCTCCTGGCATCCTGCAATTAGTGGGTGATCAAAAAAATCCCTCCCTTATTAATAGATATATGGGGAGTGTAGTTCAAATTACCCTAGTCACCTTCGTGGTTTGGGGACTGCATTGTCCAAAACTCCTAGCTACTGGGTTTTGGTCACTTTTCGAACATATGCAGCTCACTATGTGCCATTCCTAGTGTGAGTTTATCGTGTGACGGTAGGAAAGCTCACAGTAATTTCGTGGTGTGATTCCAGTCTTCAGAGGCCTGTCTCTAAGTGAGATGGAAATCAAGGTGCTTTTTCCATCTATTTAGTCAGGAGTCAAGTGCCCAAGAAATTCCACTTTTAGGAATTATCATGAGAGACGTGTTGGGTACAAATGGTCTTCCCTTGACGTGATGTAGTGAAACATGGAAATGACCCAGTGGACCTACATTGTGGGCACAGTTACACAAACCCACTGACTGTGGGTGTTCATTGGAGGGAACACTAGGCAGCCACTGCGATGTTCTCAGAAAAATGTGAACTCTGGGCCGATGCTCATAAAGCAGCTTGAGTAAAGGACATGGTTACCCAGAAAGTGTAGGCACGGTGCCAGAAGACGGGGACCACATGTGCTAGGGGCAGTGTGATCATAAGTGCTTTCCTAGCATGTGTGAGGCACTGGGTTTGATTCTCAGCACCACATATAAATAAATGAATAAAAGTCCATCAACAACTAAAAAAATACCAGAAAAAAACACGCATGTTCCCCTACAAATAGAGTTTCTCTAGGTTTTCATGAAACATTGATGCCATTGAATTATCATTCTTAGAAGTTTGGGTTTTTGTGACTAGAATAGAAAAACCCTCTCCTTCATGTTAAGAGCCTCATTTCCCTGTTCCCTAGATCTACCCAATGGCCGTGGTGGCGACTGCAGAGAGGGGCCTGATCGTCTATCAGCTGGAGAACCAGCCCTCTGAGTTCAGGAGGATAGAATCTCCCCTGAAGCACCAGGTGAGCCGAGCCTGTCAGGTCGCCTGTGTTGAGCACTGCGTGCAGGAGGGTGCCGCACGTGGCACCTGCCTCCACAGCCTGCAGGTTATCTTAGGGGTGAACTGGGGACAGGTGTGTGGCGAGGAAAGCTGCCCGTCTGTGGGTGGCCACCTCACTCACCTGTTCTCCCCAAACTCCCCTGAGCGGCCACGTGCTGCTGAATGAAACCACACACCCCGTGGGTGGCCCCTTGAGAGCGCGTCACTCCAGCCTTGCCTTGCCTCTGTCGGGCTCACTCGGTCCCCCGGCTTCTCTCCGGCTTTGTCACTCGCCAAACATCTGTGTCTCCTTAAATTCATTCCTTCAAAGTAACTTCCAGGCTTTCCAGGCAGGTGCAGCCACAGAGTGAGCAGTGGCTTCGTCTTCCTGCTGAGCCTCCCTCCCTCAGACCCCAGACTGCCCTTTAGCCTTTGTCTCAGCTTCTGTTCAGAGAATCAAGGACCCTCCCCGTCTTCTCCTGCTGGATTGCAAGTCTGCACGCACCTGTGCTTTCCCCCGTCTTCTGTCCCTGTGCTTCCCCTTCTCCCGTCAGGTGGAGTGGCATTCTTAGGCCGGTTTCGTGGTGGGACCGCCTGTCCTGAAGCTTAGCAGGAACCTGACACCCTCCATTTTCATTCTCCTGTAGCTGTGGGCTCTTAGTTCTTCTCTCGAAGGTGCCCAAATCTGGTTCGTCCTAGGACATATCTCCCCTCACTCCCTTCCTCCTGAGCTCCACCCATGTTCTTTTTCCCTTCACGGTCTGCTGTCTGGCATGCCCTGTTAGTTCTCTTCTAAACTAACTGAAACTCTGATGTGATGGCCATTGGTTCCTCACCAGTAATTCCAATGGACCCTGACGAAGCAGCGTCTTGTAACAGCCAGGTCAGGACTGCTCGAGTCTGCCCTTGCCCTGCCAGCCTCTCCTGCGGTCTGCCTCCTCCTGGTGGCTCTGCTGAATGCTGAGACTTCCCACTCATCTTCCTGGTGACCGCCTTCTGACCCAGCTCATCCCCCGTTCATCACTGTCCGCAGCCATGCTTGTCTAGAGATGTGGATCCCCAGCAGACCCTGCTGCTGTGCTCCCGACAGGGACATGCATGATCTGGCGGCTCCTTTGTTTCTCCCAGAGGTCCCCACCTAGTAGCACCCCTCTCCAAATCCAGGACCCCTTTCTGCAGCTCTTTTTCAAATGTTTTCCTCTCCTTGGAATTCTTCCATCTGCTGCCCCCAGTGCCATGCTGTGCACGTGTGCACACATGTACACACATGCACATGTATGTATATGTAAACACCCGCAGATCGGGACCTGCCCCTTCCCACCACTCCTCCCTCCTTCCCTGCTCCCAATGCACTTGCTCCACATCTCATTAGGTAGGACCTCCACTTGCTTGGTTGTCTGAGATGGAATTAGAAGTCATTCTTGATTCACCCTCCTTCCTTTTCTCCCCTCTATCTCGTTTATCACCATGCTCCTTCCTTCCACCTGGGAACTACTCTGCAATCTGTTCCTTTCTCTCCCTTCTGCCACCACGTTTAATCCAAGTCTTCTTAGCACGTAGGTAAAAACTTTATAACATTGGCTTGGCAGTGATTTCTTGTGTGTCACACCAAAAGCATTAGGGAACAAAAGCAAAAATAATCAAATGAAGAAATCCACACGCAAGGCTTCCGTGCAGCAGAGGGAGCTAGTGAGAAGGCACCTGCTGAGGGGGGGAGACGTTTGCAAACTCCATATCAGGGCACCTTCCAGACTGGGGAGGGCTTCTGCAGCTCGAAAGCAAAGGCAAACAAACAGACTGACCTGGTGAGAATGTGGGCAGAAGACCTAAATGGACATTGCTTGGAAGAAGACATGCAGGTGGCCAGCAGGTATGTGAAAAGGTGCCCAGTGTTCCTGCTCACCAGGAAGCACCGTGGGGCACCCCTCACCTTCAGGACCACTGCCACCAGAATATGAAAAGATGAGGCGCCAAGGGCCTGGAGACAGGGAGCCCTGTGCACTCTTGCAAGGCTGCAGGGGATGAAGCCAGCGTGGAGACACCTGGAGCCCCTGACACCACCAGAAACCCGGTGGTGGTACAGACCCAGCAGTCCCCTCCTGGCTGCTTATCTCAGGAAGGGGCCAGGGCTCGAGCCTCCCTGATCACTCTGTCAGTCACTCGCCCAGTGATGGTTGGAGAAAGCACAGGTGTGCATGCCGTGGAAAAAGGGAAGAGCCTGGAGAGCCTGCTGTTGTGACAGCATGAGGAGCCTGGAGGACGTGGTCTGTCTCCAGACACGGCTCCCTTACCATTAGATCCTCCAGCTCCTTTCCTGGCTTCCTGAGACGCAGCACATGGGCCTCTGCAGTCGCCCTGCTGCTCGGCACACCCAGGCCTCTGCCTTCTGTCTGACACTAATAGCAGTCTATACAGATCAGGGTCCCCTCCTCCCCTCAGCCTCTGGGCACCTCCACCCTCCTGCAGCTGCTGTGGAATCTGCTTCTTAAAAACCATGATTATTAGAACATTGTTCAAAGTAACGAGTTTCACTTGATGTTTCTGTAAGCATACGTGCTGTGCTTTGCTCGTGCTCCTTGCACGCTCCCTCGCCCCCTTATGTCCCCCTTCTGTTTTTAGGTTTTTAAAGTATGCAGTGCTTGTCTTTCTGCGTCTGGCGCATTTCATGTACCCTGCTGTCCTCCAGTCCTTCCGTCTTCCTACAGATGACTTGATTTCGTTCTTCGTGGTTGACTGCTGTTCATAGGCCATGTTTCCTTCATTCCTCGGGTGGCAGGCACTGAGGCTGACCCTTATCTTGGCTGCTAGGGGTGATCATGGTGGTTCAGGGATCTCTCCGGCATGCTGACTTGATTTCCTTTGGATGCATCCCGGGAGTGGTGTAGCTGGAGCACATGGGAGTCACAGTCTTAGTTTTATAAGCAACCCTCGTCTGTTCTCCATCAGGACTGTACCAGTTTACATCCCAGCCACAGTGTGTGAGGTTCCTTTCACTTCACATCCTCACCAGCATCTGTTGTTTTCTGAGAGTAGCCTAACGTGGTCAAGCTCGTTGAAATAAAGAACAGAATGCTGGCGTCACCTGTGTGCAATGTGCACAAGTGCTGCCCTGTCCGCTGTCTCCACCCTGTTGCCCCGCAAGGTGGGCCTGGCAGACATTGTCACCCAGCTGGACAGGAGGTGCCACACCCATACAGGTGATGTCCTGAAGGACACTGATTGGCTGGTGGTGGCCGCTGATGGAAGGGAGCACCTCCCAGCCCTTTAGGGCTGGAGCCCAAATTGGCCGGCACCCTGGTCTCAGGTGTGAGCTCCGCTGGGGTGAGCACGGCCTTCCAGGGTGGCAGAGGAAGAAGGGACAGTTGCAGTCATACAGTTTGGTCACAAAATCACATGGCTGTTAAAAAGTTAGAAAGCAGTGCTAACTGGGGAGCAAGAAAACCTTTGTCACATTAGAATGGTGCCCTGGCTCCCTAAGACCTGAGTGGAGCACCAGTCTCACCTTCACGTTGATCTGTGTGTGTTTACGTTATGGTAACATGCTTTAACATGCTTTAACATGCTTTAACACACTTTAACATGCTTTAACATGCTTTTTTTTTTTTAACTATAGCATCGTTGTGTGGCTATTTTTAAAGACAAACAGAACAAGCCAACTGGCTTTGCCCTGGGGAGCATCGAGGGGAGAGTTGCCATTCACTATATCAACCCTCCAAATCCGTAAGTGGAACTCGGCCAACTGGAAATTACGCTCCAGATTTATTTTTTAAAGGGAGGACTTAGAAGTGCCTTTGTTTTTCAGTGCCAAAGATAACTTCACCTTTAAATGTCATCGATCCAATGGGACCAACACCTCAGCTCCACAGGACATCTATGCGGTGAGTCTGTAGACCCTAACTTGGACCTTAAAAGTACACATGGACTCTCGACCTGACTTGGCAGAGAAGACACATCCGAGAGCAGCGAGGAGCCCGTGCGTCCTCTGGAGGAGCGGCGTGTGCTTTGGTTTCAGTTTTCTGTTTTATGGACATAGCGAGTGATTTGTCCTCGTCCTGCTTTGAAGCACAGGCTCGAGAGTCTTGCGAGCTCACTCCTCACGAGTGCTGGCAGACGGCGTCCGCCCAGAGCTCAGGCAGAAATTGCCATTCCCCGGAAAAGACAACAGGCCGTCTCCTGAGGCGGCCCTGGTGTTACTAGCAGTGCACACGTTAGCGTTGGCTTCTGTGCCCCGTGCGCCTCACGGGGCAGGGTTGGTCCTGTGCTGGCAGTTGATTCAGGAAGCGTGGTAGACGTGACTTTGCCTCCTGCCTGCTAATTCCCGCGGGAAGCTGCTGTTGGCACATACTTGCTGCTCCTCCACACCTGCCTCTGCTTGTCGTCCCTTCCAGGTGAATGGAATCGCATTCCATCCTGTCCATGGCACCCTTGCGACCGTGGGCTCTGATGGCAGGTTCAGCTTCTGGGACAAAGACGCCAGAACGAAGCTAAAGACTTCAGAGCAGCTCGATCAGCCGATAGCAGCCTGCTGTTTCAATCACAATGGGAACATATTTGCCTACGCCTCCAGCTACGACTGGTCCAAGGTGAGAACCCCCCCTGCTCCAGCACACGGGGCAGCAGCCAGGCTCTGGGCCAGAGGCCTGTGCTCGAGCCATGACTTCTCCAGACTTGCCGTGTCTCTTGGGAAGGTCATCGTCACCTCCCTGTAGGGGAAGGAGTAGGCCTGCCTCTGGGCTGTGGTGGTTCAGTGCAGTCCTGGTCAGACCTGCCCCAGAGGGCTCCGGCTGTGCAGGCCATCGCCAGCTGCTCTCTCCTCGGTCACAGAGGCTTGGGCACACGGGACGCTGGTGCCTGGGCAGCTTGGGTGATGCCGGTGATTTCCGGAAGGGGCTTTGGCCAGGGCATGGAGCTGTCACCTGGGTGACCCTGGTTGGTTTGCTCGCTTGGGTAGGAGTCAGGAGGGAGCTGGTAGGGTTCCGCCTGCCTTTCCCAGGCCTCGAGCTTGGTGGTGAGGCACAGGCCCTGGCCTGTGCACAGTGCGTGGAGGGGTAGTGTTGCGGCCCACCTGTCTGCTCCTCCCGGCTCTGTGGAGCTCAGCCCCCTGCTCTTGGTTCTGTCTCCTGGCCTCGCGCCCTCTCTTCCCCCTGTCGCACAGCAGCTTTTGAGCCCTATGCCACCTGTCCCTTGCTTCTGGCAGGGAGGTCACCAGCCCCGTCTCCCCGTCTACCTCCAGCTCCTTCCGCCCTCTCCACTTGCCCCCACATTTGCCATTCTGGACTCTGTCCCTGTCCACCTGCACCTCCCCACTTGAGCACCTTGCATGCCTTGCGCCTGGCTCCCTGTGGAGGAGTGACTCCTTCCCGTCCCCAATCCCTGGCCCTGCGGCAGCAGCTGTCTTACAGGCTGCCCTCCTCGTCCAGTCCAGAAGCTGCCTTCTGCGTCCAGCACGGTGGTGCGCACGCTCATCCTGGTGCTCTCTGCTGCTTCTCTTGGCTGCTGTGTCCCTCTTCCTACTGCTGCTCATGTCCTTCGCTGGCTTTTTGCTCTCTCCCGTGCTGGCCTTCTCCCCCCTCAGCCAGGATTCTCGAGGTGTCCTGCAAGCCTGAGGCACCACCTCTGCCCTGCGCATCTCTGGCTCCTTGGTTCCCCGTGGCTGCTGGCTCCTCTCCCTGCTGCTCTTGAGTCTTCCTGATCTTAGCCAGGCCTGCCGCACCTGCTGATTCTCCAGCCCCTCTCCCACCCTCCAGGCTCTGCTGCTCCCGAGGTCACCTTGGTTCTGCCTCCTCGGAAGAGTGGGGCAGTGACAGGTTCTGTCCCTCCACATGGTTGTCATCCCTGTTCTAGCCTCTGTGTGTCCCCTCTCTTGGGGGTTTTGCCTTTTCTTCCTTTTTTTTAAAGTGGAGGTGTGATTGGCGTGCAGCACGTAGCACACAGTTAAAGTGCACAATGAGGGGCTGGGCTGTGGCTCAGTGGCAGAGCACTTGCCTGGCATGTGTGAGGCACTGGGTTCAAATCTCAGCACCACGTATAAATAAAAAAAATAAAGTTCCATCAATAACTTTATAAAAATAAATAAAGTGCGCAGTGCGATCAGTCTCCATCTCGGAATGCCTCTGAATCCACCTGTCAAGATAGTGAGCATGCCACCTCCCCCAGGTCTCCCGCTGCGCTCGAACTGGGGCGCTGGATCTGCTCTCTCACTGCAGACGGTGTGCACATTCCAGGAATTCTTAGTGAGAGCCACACGCCCCACACCCTTCCTCCCCCAGCTTCCTTCACCCACCCAATGATTTTGAAGTGCACTGTGCCACCGGCACACGTCACATCAGTGATCGTTTCCCTTTTCATGCCAAGTAGTGTTCCCCAGTGTGGACCACCGCCGTCCCTCTGGCCACAGCATCAGCTCTGAGAAGGGGACTTGCTGCTGCACCTGGCGAGGCTGGGCCTGGCGACCCCCAGCCCAGCATCTGCGTCAGAGCCGCTCCGTCCCTGAAGCCACACTCAGGGCATTAGAAACAGTAGAAAAGTGAGCAAGCTCATTTGCTTCGAGCGCTGCTTAAAAACCGTAGTGATGCAATTCGTCCAGGCAGGTAATGTCCACTTACAGTGGGTTGTGCAGGTCACCCTCGGGCTATAAACACCACCTCAGGAGTTTCCGTTGTCCTTAGCTCAGGCGCTGTTAATATTAGGGTGCTGAGTGAATGTGAGCATTCGGAAAGCTGCACTTTTTGTGTTCTGGTAAACTTCCAGAACTTTCCAAGCACACCTGTTGGGATGTCATTGCAGCGCAGGTGGCAGAGTGCGTGAGTTGTGACCCACCTCTCTCCCCCAGGCCTGTGCTCACGTGCTTTCTTCATAGTCACCTGCCTTGCCCACCCACTTGGCTCTTCCTAAAGGTTGGATCTGCTGGTGTCCCTTCCTGTGGGGTGATTTTCAGAGGGCTCGGCTGGCATTCGCAGCCCCAGGCAGTCTGCCTCCTCCACCCCAGCAGCACAGCCACACCGGGACTGCTTTTCCCACCTGAGTGGCCCAGGGCACTGCTCCCTTGACACGTCACAGGCCAGCTGCACCCTTCCTCGGGTCAGAGTTAATCTTGACTCAAGGGTCCCGGTGCAGTGGTCTAGCCAGTCGTTGTGAGAGGCGTAAAGGACTCTGGAAAGACCTGCGCCAGGCCGTGAGCCTTCTCTCTGAGGACTGGAACTTTTAACATGTGACTTCTCGTTCTCCCCACTTGGTTTGTTCTGTTCCAGGGAGTTTTGCTTCCGGCACGTAGCACGGGAACCAGCCTGTAAAAAGGGCCACAATGTTAACTGCTGCCTTTTAATAAGAACATCCTTGGATTTTTTTTTCCTCTTTAGGGACATGAGTTTTATAATCCCCAAAAGAAAAATTACATTTTCCTGCGTAATGCAGCTGAAGAGCTAAAGCCCAGGAATAAGAAGTAGCAACCTGAGACTTGCGGCGTCCAGAATGGTTTTCTCTCCACTCTGAGGGCCCCAGCTATGGGCACCTCGGCCATGGACGTGGATTCCAACCCCTGGAGGAAACAGGTCTGCTGAGCGGGCAGCCGGGCCATCCACGGTGACTCACCGCTTCCGTTTCACTGCCTGCTGCAGAGTTTTCCTGTAACTCTAAGGGGATCGAAATTATTATAGAAGTTAGAGTCTTGTGGGCGGTGCCAGGTATTTTACTGTGCTTCATTCTGCAGCGTATGTGTTAGAGAATTGGGAAGAGAACTATGAACCCCGCATTGTATTTTGTAATAAAATATTTTGAAGATTGCCACTAGCCCTCTTTGTCCTCTCCCCCATCCTGCCTGCCCGAATTCTCAGCAGTGATCACCTGCTCATCATCAACCCTGGGCATTGACTTGTGACTTCACACATCTTGGGAAATGCAAAAGTCTTGCCCCTTAGAAAGGAGTCCTAGCGATCCTCTCTGCCCTGTGGCCTGTCTCAACCCCTCCACATGTTGGGCCGCAGAGTTGGGGTGCTTTTCTTCCTTCTCTCGCATTCCCAGTGACAGGCCTTTGGTGGTCCTTGTGATGCTTGTGTGGCCTTCAGGTTAGAACCAGTTCCCTGCATGGGAATGACTGAACTTATGACCACAGGGGTGGTCATGTTAAGTGTTGCTTTTTCATTCCATGTAGGTAGCCTGACTGGTAAGTGTCCAAAATGAAACTCGGCATTTGATGCTTGAGGCCATCATATGTGTGCCCTGTGGTCAGGTGCTTCCTGCGCCACGTGGCCTGGGGCTACTGTGTGAGTGGACGTGCCTGCTGAGTGTGGGGATCTGGCATCAGTGCTCGGCTAAAGTGTGTTTGCCTGCTCAGAAGCAGCAGTGTACACCAAGGGTGCTGCTGGAAGGGTGTGCTTTGCCTGTACTCCATGGTTTAAATTCTTTGTACATCATGAATAAATTCAAAACTGTTAACTCTTGGCCCCTGTTTTTCAGCCTGAAAATTTATTTTTTAGTGATTCAAAAAGCAGGTATACTAGGCACGGTGGTGCATGCCTGTCATCCCAGCGGCTCAGGAGGCTGAGGCTGCTGAGGCAGGAGGATTGCAAGTTCAAAGCCAGCCTCAGCAACTGAGCGAGACTCTAAGCAACTCAGTGAGACCCTGGCTCTAAATAAAACAAAAAAGGGCTGGGGATGTGGCTCAGTGGTTAGGCACCCTGGGTTCAATCCCTGGTACCAAAAAGAAAAAAAGAGCAGGTGCCTAAAAAAAGAAACCTGTGTTTTCAAGTTGACTGCTCGCCGCTCGTCTCCCTTCCCTGCAAGAGTCAGCCCTGTGGCAGTCGGGTCTTGTACAAATGGGAGGATCGAGCAGGAAGCAGAGGGTGTGTAGAGTTAAACTTGGTCATACCTGGCCAGCTTTCGCTTGAGGTGGGAACAGACTTGTCAGCTTTAACTTGGCGCGAGTTTCATCATCCTTTTGAGGAGCCGGTTACTGACTGGTTGGAAATACGTCCACGTCATGGATCTGTCAAGTGTTCTTTCAGGACTGGGCTGTACCCATCATCAAAGTGAGAGTTCTTCTAATTGGCAAGTTTGAAACTTGCTTAAACCTAAGGTTGGACTTGGGCTGCCAGAAAGCAGGAGTAAGGGAGCTCTGTGCCCGCCACGATGTGAATCCGAGTGCCCGGGCCAGGGCTCATGTCTCCGCTACCCAGAACCTGGAGCACAAGTGATGAACCAGTGTTTGTTGGAATCAGGAAGGGTCTTGGAGTGTTCTCACATTTCCTAAAACGTGCCTGGAATCTTTGAGGGGCTTCGCTGTCCCTGCAGGAACCTGCCCAGTAAGTACTGATCCGTGGTACTCAGGTTCAGAGGGGCCAGGTGGCCTTGGCTGCTGCAGCACAGGTCAGGGATGCACCGTGACCCCGTGGACAACAGCAGCCTGTCGGGCTCGAGCCTCGTGCGGAAGACTTCATTACGGCAAGTCACAGCAGAGACGGCGGAGAGACCGTGGCCCAGGAGACCGTGGCCCAGGAACCCGGCTCGCTGAATGTGGGAGGCACTTGCTTCACCCATCTGCACTGCCAGGCTTTCCTCCACCCCTGGTTTGCCACACCACTGCCTTGGCAGCCAGAGGGCATGGACTGGTGCCAAGAGCCATAGGCGAGGTGTAGCTTCGGGTCTGGAGGTGTGGGCCGGGGTGTCTTTCCCTTCCCAACCTGTTGGTGGGATCCCGGGTGCTTCAGCACAGTGGCATGGACGTGCAGCCTGGGGGAGCCTGCAAGCCCACATGTTGTGCCCTGTGGGCACCTGTACCTGGTTGCCTGCCTCCGAAGACCCTGTGAACCCAGGGCCTGCTTACCCCTGCCTCCTGGCCCCGCTGTGGTCTCCCGTGCCCCTGCCTCCCGGCCCTGCTGTGGTCTTACCAGAGGAGTCTGTGGGAACAGTGCAGGGGCCCAGCTGCTGACAGCACAGTCCCCTCCACTGGGAAGTGGCGCCACCACGTGACGTGGCACCTGCCGAGGCACCGTGTGGAGCAGCTGGTGGCTGCTTTCCCAGGTGCACTCCTTCAGCCTCCTCCCTGTTGTTCACTTCTTCTTTACATTTACCCAAAGAGCAAGTGTTGAAAATCCTAGTCCCCCAGGTAACTGTGGCGAGGTGACTAGGTCGGGCTCTGCCCTGCCCCGTGCCGAGTGGAGCACTGCTGCTGTCCCAGGAGTGGGTGTCACCGGAGCGACCCCTGCCTGCAGCTGCCCTGGGCCCTCTGCCTCCCCCCTGGAATAAAGCTACAAGAACCCCCCGGCCAGGTGCCAGGCAGCACCTGGAAATTCTTCCTCACCTCCAAACTCTGAGAAGTATTTCCTTCTAAGCTACACAGTTTGTGGTCTTGTTATGCCAACACAGACTAAGCAATTCACTTTTTTAAAATGCAAAATAAATGTCATGATTTTACAGGAAAAAATGATTTAGGAAAACTAGGCTCTTTGCCCAAAGTCAGGCATAACCATAAGAACTGATACGATGAAAATAAAGCAGCAGAAACGAGGTGGGGGACAGAAGATGTGCCAAGGGCATCCTCCTCCTGGGCTGCGCCTCCTGGAGGGCTGCAGGCCAAGGGTCCCTAAAGGAGCCCGTCTGCAGTTCTGGGGGTGATTCAAGAAATGATATTTTTTTCCTCATTCAACCAAAATCTTGAGTCTCCTTTGAAGGAGGGGCTCTGAGCAGTGAGCCAACGTGTGCCCCCAAACACTGGGACCTTGAGCCAGCCTTTTCCAGGGGGGTCCGCCCACTGTGGGTTCTAAGTGAATATAATTGTTGCGAGTGACATTTAACCAAAAAATAGAGCCACGGGGAGCGCAGAAACTGGAGTGCCACCAGCAGCCATGTAAGTGGCACTGTGACACCTCTGATGCGCCTGTGTCTTACTGCCTATGGGTGGGGATACCTGTCGCTTGGGCGGTTTAGTGTGCGCTCTTGGGATCCGAGGGCCTCCAGGAGTAGTCCACAGGTGGTGGTGGGACTATTTCCTTGCGTTCCCCCGAAGTGGGGCGACTGGGGTGATTGACATGGATATGTGATGTCTGGAATGTCTGTGTGACTCGGAAGAGCGTGCTCCTGGAGCTGGTCCACCTGCCTTCAAAACCCTGCTCACCACGGTGACCTTGAGGGTGATTTGAACCCCAGGCCTCAGTGACCTCGCCTGTAAGACATTAAAAGCGGCCGTCACACAAGCTTGGTGCCAGGAGTCAGCGTTGAGGCACAGAGGGCGGCTCCGTGGCTGGCCATATCTGCTGGTGCTGCCCTAACTGCCAGGTGGGGTGGTGGCCACCTTGGTTGTCCTTAAGGATTCCCTGAGTGCAAGGCTGTTTGGGTCGGGCCAGCAGATGGCACCAGTGAGCCCGGTGCCAGGACTGGAGCAGATCTGGGGCCCAGGGGTCCAGGACTGGGCTTGTTAAGCAGTGAGAGCCACGTTGACCAAGCTGGCAAGATATTTGAAAAATGCAGTTCAAGGATTATTTTTCCTGTTGGGAGCATATTCTTAGCACTTTTTAGTTTGGCAGCCTCCTTAGAAAACTGGAGGAGACAACTTGTCAGAGGTTGGTTTGGGAGGGACAGTAGGGAACGCAGACCTCTTCCAAACGGTAGTGGTCATTCAGGGTGAGATTCAGTGACCTTGATGGCATCGAGCTTGTAGTCACCGAGGTATAAATAATCAGATGCACAGCAGATTCCAATCTTAGCACAAAAAATGAATGCAGTATCTCAGTTTTTGTACCAGCTGGTTACGTGTTGGAACGATGATGTTTTGGATAATGAGACGAGACTCTCCCTTACTTAACCTGCTTTGTGTCACTATAACAGCCCTGAGACTGGCACTTTACAAAGGACAGAGGTCCCCGGCTCACAGTTCTGGTGACTGAAGTCCACACAGCACCACGAGGACCCCAGCTGTGGCACACACTGGTGGTGGTGTCACGTGGCAAGAGCTCGTGGCAGGAGGAGAGGGCTCGTGGGCAGAGAGGAAGCACTGGAGCCGGAAAGTGGGACTCACTTGGCAGCATAGGGTGCAGCACCTGAGGCCACTCTCCTAGGGGCACTCATCCCTTCCCAGACCAGTGCCCTCAACCCTAAAAACCCAGCACTCCAATGTCTGAGGCTGGAGCCACACCCCCAGCACCCAGCCTCAGGGGACGAAGTGCCTGTGAACCCACAGTGCAGGTTACACTGTGGCTCCTGGGGAGTATCACACAGCTGTGGCCCACGGCACGTCATCTAGGACGTCACCTCACTGGCCAGCTGCTTGGGAGGCTGCACCACTCATCACCCCAGATGCCAGCACGCAGTGCACATTCTTTTAAATGCAGATTTTTGGAGAGAGCTGTTCATACTTTACTCCTGAGACTGTTTAGCAGAGAGTGGGTGAACTTGCTCCTGGGCCAACTTCTTAAGCTCACGCCGAGGGGACTCTCACCAAGCCCAGTGTCCTTAAAGCCGTAGGCGTCTCCAGTCATGCAGGGTCGGGCTCCAGAGGCTGGTGTGCACTTGGTGTCCTGGCTGCAGCACTGACGGACTTGGGTGGAGGCTGAGCGTCTGTGTGCACCATCACTCCCTCCTCAGCCCTGGGAAGCTGCGAGCCGGCCCGGCTCCAGGGCGCAGGCAGCCGTCGGGCACAAGCTTCCGGGCTCAACACCCAGAGTGGCTGTTTCACCCTGGGACTTCTGCCGGCTGTGCTCACCTGTTTCCAGGTCTCATGCCCCGTGGGGATGGGAGAAGGCAGGGCTGTGCTGTGGTGCGAGGTCACTGCGTGCAGACGGAGGGCCAGCCCAGCCTGTGCACGTGAGCGCGTCCTTAGGGGATGCCTGGCACATGAGAGTTGGGAGGTGAACGTGCACCCGTGAGGCCATCGCAGTGGTCTGCCATGTGGCCTCAGTACACAAGGAGCGTCCTCTAAGGTGAGGGTCCTCCAGAGCCAGAAGCCCGAGGCGCAGTGCCCAGCAGAGCTGCCCAGCAGAGCCACTCCGCAGCCACAGAGCCGTGTGCCTCCTGGCTCACCTTGTCCCCCTCCGGGGCCTGGGGCAGGCGGCGGGGCAGGGAGGGAGAAAGCCATTCCCAGCGGCATCCACAGGCTCTCTGAGCCACGCTAGCTCTGCACCTCCATTTCCCGCCCAGGCAGAGCCGCGGTCCTCCTCTGCCCCCATCCCAGTTACGGTGCAGCCCGAGAGCCTGCTGCACAGCACGTGGCCTCTGGGGGCCTGCGGTGCTGGTCCTCACTGGGGCTTCTGGCATTCACAGGGCCATCTCGCTGGCCACAGCCCTCCAGACCACTTCCCTGCTGTGGCCACTGCTCTGCAGAGTAGACCGGGGCTCCAGGTAGAGCCCGGCCCCTCCTGGCCTCGGGCCCCTGCGCGGCTCTGTGCTTCCCATCGTCCCCATCCGTCTGGGATCTCTGGCTCCAGGGCTGACCCTGAAGACATGTGCGCCTCCTGCAGAGTCCGCCCTCCAGCCCCTCAGGTCTTGGAACTTCATGTGGGCTGGTCCCTGGGACCCTGCCGTAGGGACATCTTGGCCAGGGTTGAAGGCCCCCAGCTGGTCTAACGACTGACATGTGCCAACAAGCCACATAATATGAGATGGGCTGGGTTGTGCCCCCTGCCCCAAATCCACAGGTCAGTCCTAACCTGGAGAATCCTCGATTTTGGTTATATTTTGGAGAAAGCCTTTAAATAGGAAACTAAATTAAATGGGGAGTCACTAGCATGGGCCCTAATCCAATGGGTCCAGTGTCCCTCTGAGAAGAGGAAATTTGGAGGAGGACAGAGGAGGAATCACGTGCAGACACTGGGAGAAGGCTGCCGTCCACGTGCCCAGGAGAGGCTGGAGGAGCTGCCCTGCCACACCTGGGCTAGGGCTCCAGCTTCCAGAATCATAGAGAAGCAAACTGCTGTAATGCCACCTGTCCACGGGGCTTGTCACAGCAGCTCAGCCCAGGCCTGCTCTCCCAGGGGGCCATTTACCTTATGGCTGCGTGTCATGGTGTCCCCACCTGAGCAGACCCCTGTCCCTGCGTCTCACAGGGACCAATCACAGCAGGCAATTCCAAGCCACTGGGCCCTCCCCACCCCTGAGGACTAGCTCTGTCTTGGCTGTCACCGAGGACTCAGGGTTAGCTGTGACCACACTGTGGCAATGACCGGCACCTGCTGGACAGGTTCCTGCTGCCCACCAACTGCAGCCTATGAGGGGCTGAGAACCGGAGCCTGTGGCCTCCAGGTGAGACCCCTGCTCCTTCTCCCTGTGTGCAGCCCCACAGGGGCTGATCTTCTAGGGGTGACCACTTACCTGACTTCCTGGCACCTGGTTTCAGCTGGAGAGATTCCCGTTCTTTGTAGCACTTGGTTTTCTTGGGAAGAAATGTCTCTTCACAGAAACCAAAGCATCCAAGTGCACCCCTCAGGCATGTGAGCAGCATCAGGGCCCCGGGGTCTCTCTCTGCCCCACAGAGCCCTGTCATTGCAGGCACGCCTGTCCCCACTGCCCACTGCCTTTCCTTCATGGGAAGATCCTGGGGCATGGATCAACTGAGGTAATTCCATTATCCAAAGGGAGGGCAGCTTCCCACTCCGGCGCCACTGCAGACTCTCTGCCCCTGGACTCCTCCCTGGCCTGGAGGATGGAAGCTCAGGATGCGTTTCCTGTGGCTGCTGGAACCAACTGCCACACACTCGGTGGCCTAAAGAGCAGAAATGCGTCCTCCTGTCGTTCTGGGGCAGATGTCCCCCATGAGTCTCACAGACGAAACGCAAGGTCCCCAGTCCATTTCGCACTTCTTGCTGCTCCTTGTGGATGCCGGCCGCACTGAGCCCGAGGCCACGCTGCTCCAGCCTCCTGCCTCTGCGGCCACGTCCCTTGCTTCCTCCTGGGACTACAGTGGGCCTAGGGGGTGATCTGGGGAACATCTCCAGATCCTCAACTTAACCACATCTGCAGAGGCCTATTGCCACACGAGGTGACAAGTTCACAGTTCCAGAGGTGAGGACCTCTTTGGAGGCCAGGATTCAGCCTCCCACTTGGGTTGATATCTTTATTTGCAGTCAGGGCTGATCTCTCTGTGGCCTTAGGGTGCCAGCAGTATTTGACAGCATGGGTGTGGCCTTCAGGACACCCTGGAGAGGAGGCCAGCCTTCACCCCACCAGCAAGCATGGCCCACTGTGGATTTTGGCCTCCGTGGTATATAGATGCCATGGGCACTCCGCTCAGCCATGATTAGGGAGGTGCTTTCCTAGCAAGGCCCCTGCCTTTCTGGTGTCCACTCTGGGGACAGGTTTTGGCCAGCGGAGTGGTTGAAGGATTACCTAGTCCCATCTGGCAGATGGCATCCGTGTTCTGGGCCTGGAGACGGAGACCAGAGTGTCCTGGATTACGCAGTGGCCCTGGGATTGACAGTGGATGAGGGAGGCAGGGAGGATGCAGTTCTGGAGGGGTGCAGTGCCAGGAAACTCCGCCCGCTGTGGCTGGCTTCGAGGACAGGGGACACCTGACCCCGGGGCTGCGGGGGCATCGGGATGTTGGAAAGGCAGGCAAGTGATGGGTTCTGCCAAGAGTCTACCAAGGGACCCAGGCCTGCCAGCGCCCTCTGACCTGCAGAGGGTGAGAGGGCGCCTTTGTCACAGCAGCCACAGGAAGCCAATGCAAAGGCACTGTCCCCTGGCCCCGTGGAGGCCAGCAGGGCGCTCAGGTCTATGACCTCGAGGGAGAGATCCAGTCTCCGACGGGAGCCTGAGGGGATCGAGGACACGGCACAGGCAGCAGTCCTGCCCTCCGTGGCCGCAGGAAGTCACAGAGGTTCTGTGCCAAGGAGAGCTGTCGCCGACGCCCTGACACCCCAGACCGCCCCCCGTTCCTAACACGCAGGTAGAACGGGGCTCTGCTGCGCCACGGGTCTGCCTTCTGGCTTTTAAAAAAAATTTTTAAAGTTGTTTTAATGAGTTTTACGTAACAGTAGGATGTTATTTATACACTTTGATAAATCATACGTACGGGGTATAATCTCTCATTTTTCCGATTGCACATGATGTAGAATCACATGGGTCATGAGTCATACATGTACCCAGGTAATGAAGTCTGCTTCACTCTGCTCTCCTTCCTACCCCCAGGTCCCCTCCCTCCCTTCACTCCCCTCTACCTAAAGTAACTCCGTTCTTCCCTGGCGCCCCCGCATTGTGAATTAGCATCCACATATCAGAGAAAGCAGTTAGCCTGTGGTATTTTGGGATTGGCTTATTCTGCTTAGCATGTTATTCTCCAACTCCATCCATTTACCAGCAAATGCCGAAATTTCATTCTTCTTCTAAGATGAGTAATATTCCATTGTGTATATATACTACATTTTCTATATCCATTTATTTGTTGAAGGGCATCTAAGTTGGTTCTATAATTTAGCTATTGTGAATTGATCTACTTACTATAAACATTGACGTGAGCCGGGCGTGGTGGTGCACATCTGTAATCCAAGCGACTTGGGAGGCTGAGGCAGGAGGATCGCGAGTTCAAAGCCAGCCTCAGCAACTTAGCGAGGCCCTAAGCAACTCAGTGAGACCCTGTCTCTAAATAAAATACAAAATAGGGCTGGGGATGTGGCTCAGTGGCCGAGTGTCCCTGAGTTCAATCCCTGGTTCCAAAAGAAAAAAACATTGACGTGGCTGTGTCACTGTAGTATGCTGATTTTAAATCCTTTCAGGTTAGGCCAAGGAGTGGGAAAGCTGGTTCAAATAGTGGCTCCACTCCACGTTTTCTGAGGAATCTCCACACTGCTTTCCAGAGTGGTTGCACTAATTTGCAGTCCCACCAGCAATGCATGAGTGTGCCTTTTTCCCCACATCCTTGTCAACATTTATTGTTACCTGTATTCTTTTTTTAAAAATATTTTTAGTTGTACATGGACGAAATGTTTATTAGTTTATTAGTTTTTGTTTATTAGTTTTTTTATTTATTTTGTCTATTAGGTTTTTTACGTGGTGCTGCGGATCAAACCCAGAGCGTCACGCAGGCGAGGCGAGCGCTGTCCTCCTGGGCCACAGCTGAACACAGCCCAGTCGCCTGTATTCTTGATGACTGCCATTCTGACTGGAGTGAGACGAAATCTCAGTGTAGTTTTGATTTGCATCTCTAATTGCTAGAGATGTTGAATATTTTTTCATATATTTATTTATTGATTGTATTTCTTCTTCTGTGAAGTGTCTGTTCAGTTCCTTAGCCCATTTATTGATTGGGTTATTTTGTTTTTTGGTGTTGTTTTTTGAATTTTTCATATATCCTAGAGATTTATGCTTTTTCTGAGGTGCATATGGTAAAGATTTTCTCCCAATCTGTAGGCTCTCTCTTCATATTATTGACTGTTTCTTTTGCTGAGAAGAAGCTTTTTAGTTTGAATCCATCCCATTTATTGATTCTTGATTTGACTTCTTGGATTTAGGGCTCTTGTTAAGGAAGTCAGGTCCTAGGCTGCCATGGTGAAGATTTGGGCCTGCTTTTTCCTCTAGTAGTCGCAGGGTCTCTGTTCTAGTGCCTAAGTCTGTGATCCACAGTGAGCTGAGTTTCGTGCAGGGTCAGAGATAAGGGTTTAATTTCATTTTGTTACATGTGGCTTTCCATTTTTCCCAGCACCATTGTTGAAGAGGCGATCTTTTCTCCAGTGAATGTGTTTGGCACCTCTGTCTCGTATGAGATACCTGTATCTATGTGGGTTTGTCCTGTGACTTCTGTCCTATACCACTGGTCTCCACGTCTATTGTGGCGCCAATCCCACGCCGTTTTTGTTTCTATAGCTCAATAGTAGAGTTTAAGGTCTGGTATCACAATGCCTCTGCTTCACTTTTCTTGCTAAGGACTGCTTTGGCTGTTCTGGGTCTCTTATTTTTCCAAATGAATTTCATGATGGCTTTTTCTAGTTCTACAAAGAATATCATTGGGATTTTAATAGGAATTGCATTAAATCTCTATATCACTTTTGGTGGTATGGCCATTTTGACAATATTAATTCTGCCTATCCAGGGGCCTGGGAGGTGTTTTGATCTTGTAAGGTCTTCTTCAGTTTCTCTCTTCAGGGTCCTGTAGTTTTCACTGTAGAGGTCTCTCACCTCTTTTGTTAGATTGATTCCCAATTTCTTTCTTTTTTTTCTTTTTGAGGCTGTTGCAAACAGAGTCGTTTTCCTAACGTCTCTTAGTGGATTTACTGCTGATGTGTAGGAAAGCGTTTGATTTACGAGTGTTGATTTTATATCCTGCTACTTTACTGAATTGATTCATCAGTTCTAGAAGTTTTCTGGTGGAATTTTTTGAATCTTTAAATATAGAATCATATCATCGGTGAAGAGTGATTGTGACCATTTTCCTTAAAGTGAGACGTTTTTAAGTGTTGGAGCCGTGGTTCTGAGAAGGGCCCTCTGGTCTCAGCAGGTTTCCAAGAGCTCCTTGGCCTACAAGGGACCCCGGGGAGGAGACATGGACAGGTGAGGTTGGACTGGGAGTGCTGGACAGGGGTGACTCTGCCCCTCAGCCGGGTGTGGGAGGGAGCGAGGGCTGGAGACAGGCAGGCAGGTGAAGACACCGCGTGCAGGGGCCTGCTGGGGTGCAGGCTGGCTCATGTGAGCTGGGGATTGTCATCCCAGCTCCCAAGACCTGCAGAGAGCTGACTGTCATTATGCCCATCTTAGGACTGAGGACACTGAGGCCCAGAGAGGTCATTGCCTGCAGCGTGGTGAGTGCCCACCATGGGCCAAGGCCACAGGCTCTCTGCCCTGCAGAGGAGAGGGAGCAGTCAGCCTCCGTGCCAGGGGATCAGCGGTCTGCAGAGCTGAGTCTTGGCGCCACCCAGGCCCAGCATTGGTCTGCAGCCCCCCGTTCCTGGGCACCCCATCTTTGTTGGGTTGGTGTTTTATTGCGAGACTCTTCTGAGACTGCGTATGGGTCAAGGTGGCTGGCACACTCCCATCCAGCAACCTGGCTGCAGCCTCGAGGTGAAAAGGAAACTTGCCTTGCTTTTCCATCTGCCAGGGCCCCAGGATCTGTCCTCAGGGGAGGAGAGACCACTGGAGGTGAAGCCAGGCAGCCCCAGCTGCAGGCCTCACGGGGAGGGCCCAGCTCGGCCCAGCTCGGCCCAGCTCGGCCCAGCACGGCCCAGCTCAGCCCAGCACACCCGCAGCCAGGCCCAGCTCAGCCCAGCACACCCGCAGCCAGGCCCAGCCCAGAAGGTACTGAGGTCCCCTGTGTGAAGAGGGGCTGAAGCTTTAGAGCGAGCCAGCTCAAGGTCATGACTGAGAGGGGCTGAGGCCAGAGTCCAGACTGACCTCCAGCCCACCATGCCACCCTGACCCTGACAGAGGGAGGTGGGAAAGACCCACTTCCAGGCCCTGCTGGCCCTTCCACCACCTGGGAAAGCTGCTCCTTGTCCCCAAGGACACCTGCCTAACAGTGGCCCAAACACACAACAGTCTGGTTGTTAGGGTTGGGTCATCACAGAGTGTCTTAGTCTCAGAATTTCTGTAATTTGAAGCCAAATAAATGTGGGCAGGGTGGGCTGGGCTGGGGCGGGGTGGGGCCCTCGGTCAGTGCTCAGCAGCTTCCCGACCTCCACCCCAGGTGGCAGGTACACTCCGTCTCTGGCCATTGCCAAACGTCCTCTGGCTTCAGCGCTTTCAGGAGCAGTGTCTCTGGGTCTCTTGGACTTGCCACAGCATCACAAAATGTTGTCACAGCCTCAGACCCGCTCCAGGCAGAAACGAAGAGGGACTGGCACCGACTCCTCTCCCTGCAGGCAGGAGGGAGGAAGTCTGCAGAGGCCCACTCAGACTTCCACCTGGGTCTCACTGGCCACAGCAGGCTGACATGACGTAGTCACCCCTTTCTGCGAGGGTGGCTGGAAAAGCAACTCTTTGTCTTCCCACCTCTTGAGTGCTGTGGGCGAGGAGCAAGGCGCATGCTGCCCTCTGGCCTCTCCCTCGCCCAGTGGCCAGTCCCTCTCCACTGGTTTCCCTCTCTTGTTCTCGCCTCCCAGACTCTGGGGGATCCCGGGACACGATTTCCCAAGACAGAGACACAAGGAGCTCCCAGTCAGTGGCCAGTGGGGGCAGCCCTGCAGGGTGGTGACGAGGGCAGCAGCCGGGCCCTGTGCCGAGGGCTCTCCCTGCAGAGCCAGGTCCTCTGCAGACCGAGTGACCGGCGCTATAATCGTCTCCTGTCACAGAGGACTGTTGGCAGTGCCCAGGGCCTGCCCATTCTTCTCTGCCTACCCTTGGGCAGTCTGTTTGTGGCACCATCAAGAGCCACATCAGGTGGCTTTCTGACAAGTGGCCTTTGCCACCGTGCTCTTGGAGCAGGCCCTGGGGACTTGAGGGACCAGGACTAGTGGATCCAGAGCCTGGTGTGTCCTGAGCTTGTCAAGAAAGGATCTCTTCCAGGTCCTCTGTGCCCATCCATGGAAATGACAGTTCCTGACTGTCACCCAGCCCAGGTGATGCTGAGGTCCACGGAGCCATGTGCCACCCTGGATCTCTGCCCTGCCTGGCCGTGTGGGCAGCCCACTTAACCTCTCTGAGGTTCCACCAGTTCAGACCCCCAAGCAGGGAGACCCGGTCCTCTTTCAAATGCTATTGGGGGGACAAGATGGATCCTGGACCTGAACTGCCACGTGCTGACCTAAGCGGACTGGCTGAAGGTGCTCTGAGCCCCAGTCCGCTTCTCTTGACTGGCTCACAGAGCCTACTTACGACCAAGGTTAAGTTGCCTAGCCCAGAACCTGCCCCTGAGCAGGCCTCAACGGCAGCTGACTTCCATTATTCTTATTGGTGACATGTGAGGAACTGGTCACATAGAAGAGTCCAGCACTCAGACGCTCATTAAATGGCAGTAGCTGGATCTGTCACCTCTGAGCCTTTGCGTTCTCTGTTCCCTCCACTGTTCCTAATATTTCATGGCACATGACCATCCATTCCAGATGCTGCCCCTGACTTTGAAGGCACAGCTCACTCTCCACCCTCTCCCCTGCCCCTGGTGTTTGCACCCTTCTGAGTAGCTGCCTGGGGAAATTTGCCTAAATATAGACACCATACAGCACTCACCCATTCATCCATCCACTTGGCCATCCACAGAGTCCCTGTCTCTCCGCCCCCTTTAAAGCATGGGAATGTTCGCTTCCCGCTTCTGCATCCCCGGGACCTGCAGCTCCGTCCATCAGTCCATCAGCAAGTGCGTGTTTGGACGAATGGCCAAAAGGCCGAGTGTGGGTGACTGGAGGCTGGGGCAACCTGACAGGTGGAGAGGCTGGTGACGCAGGAACCAGGGGGTGGAGGAGTGGAGGCACTGTCCTGGGGCAGCTGCCTTTCAGACTGGAGGCTCCTCCCTGCCCAAGCCCCTCCCTTCAGGCTGCAGCTGCTGCCTGCCCTGCAGGGCGGGGGAGGGGTGGCTGCGCTGGGACTTGTGGGGGCATCCGTCAGACCCAGGGAAGGAACAGAGCCTGGTAAAGGGACTCAGCGGGCCCAAGATCACACAGCAGGGCGGCCACTGTCGTCCTGGGCCTCGAGGAGGCAAGTCAAGATTACACTTTAATCAGTTTCCAAAAGAGCTTGGAGGGGCTCCTGGCTAGGCCGGGCTCTCCTCGCCCAGTTCACTCTGCGTTCACTCAGGAAGCACTGAGGGCCTCTGTTGCCAGGGCCTGCCGCTTAGGCAACACAGCCAAGGTCCTGTTCTCATGGCACCCACCTGGCCGGGGTCGAGAGAGCGTAAACAAGCAGGCACAGGTGTGCATGCTTGGGGGATGGAAAGCACAGGGAAGGGAAGGGACAGCAGGAGAAAGACACAGGCCCCAGAGGCCTGAGCTGGGGAACAGCAGGCAGGACAGAAAACTGTGTTCCCAGTAGGCTTTCGGAGACTTGGGGTCCCTTCCATGTGAAGGAGCTAAGATGGGGCCAAGAGTGGGCTGGGGAGGGTCCACGGGATCCAGCACAGCCTGAGCAGAGAAGCGGGGCAGACACTGGAAAGATGGGGCTGAATCAAGTGGCTTCACATCCCTCTCAGCCATGGGGGGCCACTCCCCACAGATCCCACCTCTGTCCCACTGTGTTGAGGATGCCACAGGGTTGGGGCCAGGAGGGACCCCTTACAGCTGCAGCTCCCCACCCGCACAGGTTCCAGCAGCAGTGCCTGGAATGCAGAGGTTGTGAGGCCCCCAGACCCGACTGCACAGGTGGGGGTGCCGGGCCAGGGTCCTTTGTGAGCGCGCAGTGACCTCAGAAAGACGCAGAACTTCCTTCCATGCTGTTGCCAAACTGAAATCTGTAATAGCATTTGAACGAGGTGCCCAGGGTTCGATTTTTGCATGAGCCCCGAGAATTCTGTAGATGGAACTGCCTGGCCCCACAGAAGTCCGGATGGGCCTTGTTTCTATGGTTGGGGACAGGGACAGAGAGAACAGGGATCTGCCCTCTGCTTGCTCTTCCCTCAAGGGGGCCCCACAGGAATCCCTACCACCAGCCACATAGGGCGGAAGCTTTAAAGGGCCCAGACCTTTCTGCACTCAGCTCACCTCTCTGGAGTGGCCTCTGGGACCACTGGGCCCAGCTCCTGTAAGTCGTCCCGATTGTGCGCTGTGCACGTACTGCGGAATGACTCGTTCACCGCAGCTCGGTGGCCCACGGAGGCTTGCTGTAGCCTGGTCCTAGAGGGCTTGGCCCCAGGGCCCTCATAAATACTTCTCCAGTGAAACCTTTAATATGATTATGCTCTTGCCCCCTAGGTAGCCTTGGATAAATACCAACTCGTGAAGTACGAAGCTAATAATCGGGTACATCGACTTCACGAGGGTAGGCGCCTGGGCTGTCGGGCTGGCTACTACGCCCAGCATCTGGGCGGGCGCGCGTGCACCGACGCCCAGAAGACCCCTGGCACGCCCCTCTCAGCACACCCGGGCGCGGCTGGGCGGGGCCGGAACTACACTTCCCAGCGGCCCCCGCGCCCGGGGCGGTCCCGCGAGGGCGGGGCCTGACGACGGGGGCGGGGCCGACTACAAAGCCCGGGGGCGGGCGCCGGGGCGCAGAGTCCGCGCAGCGCCGGTGCCGAGCGCAGCGCGGCGCGCACGGCGGGAGCGGCGCGCGAGCGGACGGGCCTGGCGGCTGGACGGGCGCCCTCGCCGCCCCACGCGCTCCTCGCCGCCCCCCATGAGCGCAGCCCCGCGCGGCCCAGGTCCGTAGCGGTGGGGCGCCCCCCATGCTGCTGCAGCCCGCGCCGTGCGCCCCGAGCGCGGGCTTCCCGCGGCCCCCGGCCGCCCCCGGCGCCATGCACGGCTCGCAGAAGGACACCACGTTCACCAAAATCTTCGTGGGCGGCCTGCCCTACCACACCACCGACGCCTCGCTCAGGAAGTACTTCGAGGGCTTCGGGGACATCGAGGAGGCCGTGGTCATCACCGACCGCCAGACCGGCAAGTCCCGCGGCTACGGCTTCGTAAGTGTCGGCGGCCGCCCGCCCCGCCCCGCCCCTCGTCGCGGCCGGGGCGCTGAGTCAACTCGGGGCGCACGCCCAGCCGGCCGGCCGCCTCGCGGGACTGCCCGGCGCCGCGCGCCCGCACCTGCCGCCCGCTCGCGCGGTTCCAGCGGCGCCCGCGCCCCGCCCCCACCGCGGCCCACGGGATGCGCCGCGTTCGGTTGGGACCCGGGCCGGCGGGGAGTGCGGCCCGACGGCGCGCGGGGCTTTCCGGGCGCAGCCCGCGGGTCAAAGGTGCCCCGGGCCCTCGCCCTTCCCCCAGAGTCCGCCAGCCCGCGCAGCCGCCCAAATAAGCGTCAATTTGAGTAAAAACGACGTGAGGACGCGCTTCCTACTTCCCGACCAACTGGAGGGCGCCAGACTCCTCCCGTGGGGAGATTCGGGGCCCCGCGGGGCGGGCCGGGCCGGGCCCCCTCTCCCGAGGGGTTCGTTTTTTGCCCTACTCCCGGGAGATTGCTTCCGTCCTTGAAGGCAAGATTTCCCAGCACTTGAACTTTGAGGGAGGAGCTGGAATCCAGGGGGCCGCCTGTGGGAGGGCCCTGGGCTGGGGTCAGAGGGCACTTGGCCCAAGGGTCCGAGGAACTGACTCCAGGAGGGAGCGGGGGAAGGGTGGCCTGGTGCCAGGGTGAGCTTTCTGCCCCTTCCCCACTTCCCCAGCCCAGCAGTGGAAGCCCCTAACCATCTCATCTGTGCTTCTCCAGGTGACCATGGCCGACCGGGCAGCTGCCGAGAGGGCTTGCAAAGACCCCAACCCGATCATTGATGGGCGGAAGGCCAACGTGAACCTGGCGTATCTGGGTGCCAAGCCCCGGAGCCTGCAGACGGGTGAGAGCTGTTTTCCTCCCGGCTCTTCTCGGTTTCTATATTGAGTGTTGGTATCTGCTGGGTGGAAAAAGGCCCCCCTCCCGGGAGTGGCAGTCAGCTATCATGTGCCTGCAGATCTGTCACAGGGCCATCACCCCAGCCTGGGAGCTCAGCCCCTTAGCAGTGTGTGGCCGAGAGGGACAGGATGGGGAGGGTACGTCACCCCAGTTGTCAGCCATCCTTGCAGGAGGAAGTCAGCTACAGGGCTGGGGGCCAGGAGGCCAGTACAGAGGCTGCTGCCACTGGGGCCCTGGGCCTGCTTCGGCCAGGTGGTGGGGGTTCATGAGTGGGGGCCGATGGTGGAAGTCCTTGTGTGTGGCTCTGTCCTTCCGCGTATGGGTCTGGGGACACTGCCCCTCACTGCTGTCTCGTTCCAGGCTTTGCCGTTGGCGTGCAGCAGCTTCACCCCACGTTGGTCCAGCGGACTTACGGGTGAGTCAACGTGGCTGGCATGGCGTGGAGATGAAGTGGGCTGTGGGTTTCCTGGGTCTGAAAGGAGGGGGAAATGACAGTTTGCAGAAGTACAATTGTGTTTTGGGGGAGAGGAGGTAGGAGGGGACCCACTGCATTTTTCTGTCCCTGGCAGAGGCCACACCACTGGGTGCATCAGCCCTGGATCCTCTGCCTGGTGTAGATCCCACTCCCCGTCTGTGGTTGGGTGGCCTTGGGAAGCTTACAGGCCATCTGTTTCCTCACCTGTGAAATGGGAATAATGGCGATCCGGGCTCTGCCATGGAGGGCATAGGTGGACCTGGATCAGGGTGGCACTCATGCCCTGTTCGCTGATACTGTCAGGGACAGTGGCCTGCCAGTATGGGAAGGATGGTAGCAGTGGGTCACTACTGACCAGGGTCTGATGTCTGTGAATGCTGCAGCAGGTGAGGTGTGATTGGGGCCAGGTAGTACTGCTCTGAGAGGGCCTGGCCTGTGGGCCTCTTTGTGACTCATTTTGGAGCTTCCTGTCCTGTCTTCATCCTAAAGTCTCCCACATGTCCCCTGATGTCTGGTAAGGCCTCCAACTGTGTGGGTAAGGACTTGAGCTCTTCAGGGACGCCTAGGCCCCTTCTCCTGCTTGGATGGCCCGCCCCGCGACTCACAGGGGCTGTGTGCCCTTGTCCATGTGGTTGGGTGCCTGGGGTGGCTGCTCCTTTCACAGTGCTGGTGCTTCTTAAGCGTTCTGAGTCCGAATCCTGGCCTCTGGCTCTTGAGCCTTAAGTTGAGAGAACGTGTGTGCGTGTGCTTGCGTTTGTTCGCACAGTTGAGGTTGGGGCCTGCCTCCGGGCCGCTGGGCTCTGGTGTGTCAGATGACCCAGGGGAGGGTGCTGCCTGCCCAGCCCAGGGGCTCTGGCCTGTGAGGCGGCACTGTGGCCCCTGGCTCCTTTGGATTGCTGGCACCGACACGGGCATCTGTGTCCTCCCGGGCGGGAGCTTGAAGGGCAGGGAGGGTGACAGGTTCTGGGCTTCCTCCTCACGCAGGGATGTTGCTCATAATGTCCAGGGCCTCTTGGACGCTGCTCGGGGACACCCCAGGCTTTCCTCTAGGGTTGTGCTACACAAGGAGGCCATCTTGGCTCTCCCTCACACCTGCAGCCTCCTGCTGACAGTGGGGCAGGGCCTCCCCCGGCTCTGGGCTCTGCTTATCCCTTCAGCTGCCTCAGGGACCTTAGAGACCATCAGCACTTGGCCTCTGGAGCCCACAGACCTGGGTTCCACTTGGGACCACTGCCCACAGCGGGGTCCATCTTGGCAGGTAGCCTTCTCTTCAGTTCTCTCATCTGGGGAGTGGGAACAGCACCCTTTGAACACCATGCTCCCCACACAGACCTCTGGGGTCGGAACTGGTATGATCCTCATTTTATGGCTGGAGATACTGAGGCAGAGAAAAGTTAAAGACAGGTTAGCAACCCTTCCAGGGGCAGAGTGATAGGTGTCCAGGATGAGGTTTGATTCAGGTGGCTGGCTCTGGAACCACTCTCTTGCCCAGGTAAGAAGGGCAGCTTTTCCCCTGGCCATCCTGGAGACCTGTGGACACCCGCTGTCCAGGGGTTGGAGGCTCTGTCGCAGGTGTCACTGCCTCGTGCACATGGCTGCAGGCAACACGGTTGTGTAGCTAGATCTGCGGGGCTGGCCATTTAATCCTGGGGCCGGGCGGAGGCCTCAAACTATTTGATGGTTGCCAAGGGGTGGAGACCACATGGGACCCAGGGTCAGAGGACTGCCTAGTCTTCGTGTCCCCCAGCATTAGGCTGAAGGTGCCAGGAGTGTGCCCCTCCTGCCTCGGTGCTGCTGAGACCTGTGCCCTGCAGCTGAAAGGCCTGTGGTGTGGCTGCAGAGTCGGTGTGGGGTCAGCTGTGAGCCCCAGCTCCTGCATGCCCCTGGCCAGGCTGGAGAGTTGGACTGTCAGCGTCCCCTTTGTTTTTGCAAACAATTGGGCCCCAGGCAGAGCTGGGCCTGACTCAGCAGTCAGTTTTGTTGCTTGGGGCTGGCAGTGGGGCGGCCTGCAATGGCCTCGGGCACCGTGGGACCCGGATTGCTGGTAGTCAGACTCTGCAAATGCCTGACTGAACTGCTCCCAGACTTTTCTGGCCCCAGTCCTGTGCCTGTGTCGCTCTCGTGCTCCCACCACCGCCTCCAGGCTGAGCGCTGTGGCCCTCGTCTGCCTGGTCCTCCTGGGACCCAGGAGCCTGCAGGGCCCTGCTGTGTTTAGCGTTTCCTCAGAGAACTCTGCTTGATTACCTGCCTGAGTCCCCTCCCAGGTAGTTTCTGCTGTGTAACTGTGTCGGAGCCGAGGCCCGAGGCCCGAGGCCCGGCACTTGGAGAAGCTGCTTGTGGTGGGTGGCAGGTGGCTCGTGCCCGCCCACAGGCTGGGCGGGGTTGGAAGAGGAGGCACACACTGCTACAGACGAAGCACCCAGGGCAGGAAGGGGGGGGCAGTGTGGGATCACATGTGTCGGGGGCAGTGGCCTCCTACTGTCATGGGGGATCCATCTACTCCAGACCAAAGGCACGTTGGGAGCTGAGGTTTATGCCAGGCCTGGCCAGACTTGGAGCCTCTCCGGGGGCTATTTTAGAAGGGCCAGCTGCTTCTCTGCAGTCCCCTCCCTGTTCTTAAGAGGACCTTGCCATGGGCTCGACGCCTGTTCACTGAGACCTCGCACACCAGGGTGGAGCCAAGCCCTGGGGTCTGAGCTGATAGGACAGGGTCTTGGGGCTGCTGGGTGTCCGGCATACCCCGTGCTGGAGTGCGGGCTTGCAGGTCTGCCCCATCTAAAGGCCAGGCCCAGACCGATTCTCGGGCTCTCCCCATTTGGGTAGTGGGAACAGACGGTGATGGTGCTAACTCGCTGGGATGATGAGGACTGAGCCAGCGCCGAGGCCCAGAGCTCACTGAGCAGGGCCTGGCCTGGAAGCCTGGGGATTTGCCCCACGATGTCGCAAACAGCCTGCAGCGAGGTCTGTTGACCTGCCTGCCTTTGCGAAGCAGCTTGGAGCCATGGTGGGACCTGAGATAGGGTGTGAGGTCCCTTCCCCAGCCCCAGCCCCTCCCTGGCCATGTGGCAGCTCTTGAATGAATGAGCCAGACTGCTGGCCTCTGCAGACTCCCTGGCCTGTGCCTCCCCACTGGACGTGTCACTTTGGGGACCTCTGCCGCCTCCTCCTGAGGGTGCCTGGTGCCCAGGTGGAGACTCGCTGCCCTCACAGTCACCCAGCCAGGGGCCTGAGCAGAGGACACGTGGGGCTGGGAGAATGGAAAGAGCTGCCCCAGACCCGTCTGCATCCCGAGTGCGTGCAGAGTGCGTGTGCCTGGTCCCTGTTGGACCTCAGGGTGCCTGTCTGTCGTCTCTGCTCCTGTGACCGGGCTGGCGACGGGCGCAGCTGGCCAGGCGGACCTCTGCGGGTCGGACAGCACGTGCCAGGCCCCAGCCCTGCTCTGCAGCTTCCTGCTGGAAGGTGTGTGCCCACGCGGGATGCCGTCCTGGGATGGCACAGTGTGCGGTTTCTGAGGAGTCTCGTGACTTATTCAAAGTCAGGAGCAAGGCCAGGCGGGGTTGCAGGTGACGCAGTGTGTGGGTGGCTCTTCACGGCCTGCTGGGAAGGCCCTCGAGGGCCGAGGTAGTGGGGAGGTGGCCTGGGGACACCTGGGAGGTGCGTGGGCAGCAGACCCAGCGGGCGGGGGTGGGCCCGGAGCGGAGGCGATTTTCCCCTGGGGTGTCTGCGGGGTGCCCTGCTCGCCGCCCCCACCCTGGCTTCCTGTTGGCAGCTTGTCTGGAGCCAGGCGTGGGCTGCACCTGGCCCTCCCCGCGGGCAGCCCTGCGCACCTGTTGTTTGTCCTCGGCTGCTGACAGAAGCCAGTCTGCAGGCGGGCTCGGCTTCCTCGCCAAGGCTGGGTTCCTCGCCCGCCCGTGGCCCTGCTGGGGCTGGGAGCCTCTTCCGGAAGCCTCAGGCAGGGGCGCGGGGCCCCGGGGAGAGGCCTGGCGGCAGGCAGAGACCAGCGGTGTCCAGAGCAGGGAGAGGCAGCCGGTGGGCCGCCGGCACCTAGGGGATGGAGCCCTGGCCAGCAGTGCAGACCCCTGGGGAGCCACGTCTGTGACCCAGGCTTTCCCGCCTGGTCCTCAGGTAGGCGCGTGTCCCCACTCGTGCCAGGTGACGTGTGAGCTTGCAGTGCTTGCCCGTGTCCCCGTGTGTTCACGGTGAGCTCATCCTCGGGTTTGCTTCCTGCTGGGCTGGGACCCCAGGGCTGAGAGAAACCCCATCTCAGCTCTTAGTTGCGGCGCCCCCAGGAGGTGGTGTGAGGGAGACGGCTGGCCTCTGGGACTCAGGCAGCCAGCCTGTGGAGGCCCTGGGTGACAGGGAAGTGGGGGTCGGTGTCCAGGGCCCCTCGGGTGGCCTCAGCTTGTGTGGGCCATAATGAAGACCCCGGGCACCAGGACTTCACTGAGCACCTGGTCTGCGGCGGGTGCTGAGCCGGAGGGGCAGGTTGACCTGCACTGTTTTTGTTGGTATTTTGTTTTAGCTGTAGGTGACAGAACACCCTCATTCTATGTGGTGCTGAGGACGGAGCCCAGGGCTTCACGCGTGCTAGGCGAGCGCTCGCCCGAGCCCAGCCCCTTGACTTGCATTTCGTTTTAAAGCAGCCTCTCTGCTGGGGGCCCAGGTGGAGGCTCTTAGGGGCGCCCAGTCCTCTGGTCATGAGATCGTGGTGCCCCGGGAACATGGGCCATGGTGAGAAATGGTGGGATTCTGAAATACAGGTTTGAAAGAAAGAAGATTCTAGAGCAAGTGGAAGAAGGTTGGACTGGCCTGGGAGGAGGCCGTGTGGGCAGCTGGGGAGGAGTGGCGGCGGACGTGGACAGGGTCCGGTGGAGCGGCCCTGCGAGCCTGACCTTGCACAGAGGGACGGGTCTGCCACGGCCGTCTGCCCCTACCTGCCTGGCTTCTCTGCTGGACCCCAGAGAACCCGAGCATCCCCTGGCCCTGGCTTGGTTCCTGCCGGCCAGGCGGCTGCACAGAAGGCACCCCCGCCAGGCCTGGAGGTGCCACTCCAGTTGCTGCCATGTTCTCCCTGGCCTGGCGGGAAAGGCCCCAGAGAGCAGAAAAAGTGAAATGGGCTCCTTTGCCTTCTCGCGTTCGTTCTCAGAGGTGGCGTCGTGTGCAGGAAGTGAGCTCCCTGCTGCGGACAGTTATTTTTCACTGAGAGTTTTGCTTTGAGTGTGGCGGCCTCTGCCTGTCTCCTGGGCACCATCTGCGCTGCCTGTTACTAACAGTGCCCTTGCCCACCGGATTCCCAGAGAGGGGCAGCCAGGACCCAGGGGAGAGCCCACCAGTCTCGGCAGCTGCGGCCAGAGGGTTGAGGGGTTGTCCGTGGGGCTTGGCAGGCACAGTGGGGTCTGGATCTGGGGCTCCTGCTTTGGGACCCTGGTCTCCATGGAGGACTGAGTCTGCTGGGTGCTCCTGGCTGTGTGTGTGCTGGGAGCTGAGCAGAGACGTGGGCCTGTCCCCTCAGTGGGGGTCGAGACCGTTCAGGCTGTCCCCTCCTCAGCTGCAGCTCCTCTGTCCTCCCAGAGCCCAGGGTGGTCGGTGTGGGGCCTCCAGGCTTGGCTCTTGTTGTCCTGGTGTTAGGGAGGCAGAGAACCCAAGTCGTTCTTCCCAGCCGGCCACGTCCAGGGGGCCGCAGGGGGCCGTGCAGCCAAGGCTGTCCCACCTGGGTGCTGAGCTGGTCCTGGCCCACCTCACCTGCCCTGGGGGCCTCTTCCCCTGCCTGTCCCAGTGTGGGTCTAATTCTCTGTTACACAGGCTGGCATCTTGACGTGTGGTGAAGAGTCGGGTTTCCTGAGCGTCCAGGACTCAGGGCTGCGGGTGCCGGGGACGTGTCTCGTGCCCTTGGCCTGGCGTCCTGGCTGGGAGTGGCCTGTGGCAGCAGGTGCCGTGCCTGTGGAGAGTGACGGAGAGACCTGAGGGCGTGAGAGCCTGTCCCTCGGAGACCAGGCAGGAGCCCCGTGGTGGGCCTGGCCCAGCCGGCCTTTGGGCTCCCGGCATCGTGCTGACTGCCCTGGCTGCTGGTCTGATGTCCCCCAGGGTTTGCTGGCTGCCACCCCAGAGCTGAGGCTGGACTTTGGGAGAGGATGGACCTGGTCCATCAGCCCTCAGGCCAGAGGCGGGGGTCGTGGAATCTGCCCGAGGTCTCTGGGGGACACCAGCAGTAAATCCTCACACCCGCCAGGGGGTGTCCATCCAAAGAGGCAGCGGTGAGGGCGAGTGATGCTGGCGGGCATCCAGCGGGCGCAGCGAGCCTGGTGGCCCCCTTCCTTCCGTGGACTTGCCGCCCGCACCCTGGCTGCCCAGCGGTAGCTCTCCCAGGTCGCGGCTTCCTCTGTCCTCGTGGGGCTGGAGCTTCTGGCCTAGGAAGCAGCTGCAGCCTGGGGAGGCGCCTCCCTGCGAGCTGGCGCTGCCCCAGGTGCTCAGCACTGGGGACCCAGTGGTCAAGGCAGAGGCCCCCCCACTTCGGACACGTGATGCCCGTGGTCCATTAGAGTGACTTCAGGTTTTAAGAAGGGAAACCAGGCTGGGGGTCGGGAGGGCCCTGAGGGGTGAGCAGGTGGAGAACAGGTGCCAGGGCCCTGGGGCTGGGGGAGGAGCTGGAGCAGGTCTGGAGGACAGGAGGCCCAGGGCGGTGGGCGTGTGCCTGGGAGCGAGGAGTCGGGGTGCGGGGGGACGAATTGGAGAGAGAGGTTGGGGCCTGTTCAGGGGACGGTTTGGGTTGATTCTGCTCCTGGCGGGTGGCATGGGCTGGAGGTCTTGGTGACAAGTGCTCCACTGGTGGGTGAGGATGCCAGGTTCAGGGAGGCGGTGATGGGAGGCCTGGCTGGAGAGGTGAGGGGGAAGCGAGGACTCCTGGCGGATGGGGGCTGCAGCCGGGGTGAGTGGGCCTGGTGGTTGGACGGCCCTTCCCTGAGGCAGGAGGGCAGCAGGCCCGCATGGCCTGAGGCTCTGGGAGGACGACTGTGCCTGGAGTGGCTGAGATTTAGTGACAGGGTGGCTTGGGCCCCAGGCCTGTGCCCTCCCCCTGTGTGTGAGGGCCAGGCACGCTGGGCTGAGGCGCCTGGCCTTTCAGAGCCTGGACCACACAGTAGTTGGTGTCCCCAGGTCGGGCGGGATGCAGCCTCTGTGATGTGCAGGCCCCGGGCCAGGGCTGCCGTCACCAGGGTCGCTGGTGCTCGCTGGCCTTTGTTTCCAGCTGGGAGCTGGTGGCTTCTCTGCCTGCGTGTGGTGCTGTGTGCACGTGCCCTGGTCACTCTGCCTGCCCTCTCCAGCCCCTGACTGGGTATTTGTGCTCATAGCAGAGGTGACAATGCCTTGTGTGCCCATGGCTTGGTGCTCTCGACCTCTGCGCTAGTGGCATTTGGGGCTGGAAAGTTCTGTGCTGTGCGGACCGTCCTGGGCATTGTAGGATGTTAGAAGTGTCCTGTCCACTGTCCCCACCCCCAGCTGTGACAACCAGAAATGTTCCAGGCGGCCCGTTTCTCCTGAGTGGGGACCACTGCCCAGTGCAGTCTGTGTTCCCACAGCTGACCGTTGTGCAGTTGTGGAGGTGACCAGTGAGTCGCCTGAGGGCAGAGCCGGCAGATCAGCAGAGTCGCTGCTGAGGCCCTGCCTCTGCCCAGGCCTGGGCTCCTGGCCGCAGAGCCGGACCCCTCCCGCTCCTTCCTGTTGTTTTGACCCAGGGCCCAGCCAGTCTTCAGGCACAGGTGCTATGAGCAGGGGGACAGTGGGTGGACTTCACTCCTTTGCTCTGTGCTTTGGCCTTAGGGCGTCTTTCCTCTCAGGAAGTGGGAAGGGCCAGCACCTGCCTTGTGGCGTTGAGGATGTGCTGTGAGGCAGCCTGGGCTCCTCACCTTGGTGGCGGCTGACCGAGCGGTCCCAGGAGGACAGCTGAAGAGATAGAGGGGTGTCCCCTGGAGCCAGGGACATGGAGCCAGGCCCCCTTTGATGGTGCTGGGCCTCAGGAACCTGGTAAGGTGGGCCAGGCCCACTTGAGGTGGATGTGGCCAGTGGCCCACGTGTCCTGGAGCCTGGGCCCTCTGCCCGGCCCTGTCTGGGCAGCATTGCTAGCTCATGGCTGGGGACCAGAGCCTCTGTGGAGTCCTGCCCCCTGCTGCAGTCTGCCGGTCATCCCTCCAGCTGGGCCCTGAGGCCGGGCCCTGCCGTGTGTGTGGAGTTCTGAGCTCAGGGTTTCCGGGCAGGTGGGGTACTGGGCTTCGGGGCGCAAGCTGGTGTGGCATCGAGGCGGCGTCCCCGTCTCTGTTCAAGGTCCGCTCCTTCCCTGGGCCTCAGACCCGCTGGGACCCTGCCTCCCACGGGCTTGCCCCAGAGAGCTTTTGATTCCTGCTGGGGGGTGCCCAGGGGGCAGGGGCAGTGCAGGGAGAGGCAGCAGGCTTCTGAAGGCCAGGGCAGGCCGGAGACGGTGGGAAGGGCTGCGGTGGTCCCTCCGGGGAGGGCTGGGTGTCCATGCTGGGCAGGGCAGGCAGGTGTGGCGGCACAGCAGGCTGGGGTCGGGCGTGGGAGGCTCCTGCGTGCAGGCGTGGCCCCTCCAGTGCCCCCACTCGCCCCTGGCTTCGCCGCCTCTGCTGTCCCCTGCAGCCAGCCCTTGTCCTCGGGTCTTGATGTGGTCTCCCCGCTGTGCAGAGGCTCCCTGTCTCCTCTGCTTCCCGGCCCCGTGGCCCTCTGCCCTCCAGCTCCTCAGAAGCTCTGGTTTCTGGCCCACGTGGTTTGTTCTCCCTCCTGAACCAGAGCCCTGGAGGGCGGGCCCTGTGTTCCGCTCACCCAGGCAGGTGTGTGGGTAGGATCCGAACTCAGGTCCAGCTGTTCAAGGCTTGAGTTCCCTTGATGGAGGTGGACTTGGATGGCAGAGGTGCCCAGCGAGGTGAGGGAGGGCGGTGCCACCCCCGAGGCCTGGCAGAGGCTGTGTGGCCTCCAGACTGCTGCAGAACGTTGCCACGCGGGGTCTGGGTGCTGCCTCACTGTATGGGCAGGTGGCTGGCAGCCCTGAGGTGCCGTGGCCTGGGAGCCACGTGGGCTCCGCCCTGGCGTGGTTCCCTGCTGCGCCACGCCCCTCTGCCAAGCATGGTACCCTCACTGCGACACCCCCGATCAGGGTTGTGCCTGGTCTGTGCAGCCCCACAGTGCTGAACAGTGGTGAACCTCTGACCGCCACCGTCTGGACCACGTTGGTGGCGTGAGCACAGAGCTGTGCGGCCCCACCACCGTCCACCACAGAACGGCCCCAGAGGCCCTGCAGCCTCTCCTCCTCCTTCCCCGTCCCCCAGCTCCTGGACCTTGCGCACACTTGGACCCACCGGCCTCCGGTCCTGCTGCCCTCGCTCCATGTGCCCTTTCAAGGCTCCCCCATGCGGGCTGTCGCTGCTGAGGCTGCTGGACTCTGGTCATTCACACGTGGATGGCGGCTCTTCCTTCCTTCTCACCTTCCGTTTTTTTTTCTTTTTTTGGTACCAGGGATTAAATCCAGGGTCGCTTGACTGCTGAGCCACATCCCCATCCCTTCCTCTTTTATTATTTTGATACACGGTGTTACTCAGTGTTGAGGCTGGCCTTGAGCTTGCGATCCTCCTGCCTTGGCCTCCCAAGTGGCTTGGATCACCGGTGTGGCCGCTGGGCCGGCTCCTTCCTCCTCACTGTGTGATCAGTGCTTTTTGTTGAGTCTTGCTCGTGACCCTGTTGTCCTGGTGAAGGAGTTGAAACCGCCCCAGCCTCCCTGTCTGTCCTGCCTCCACTGAGCTCACAGGGAGGTCACCGTGCACCTGCTTCTTCCTGGTGTGCCTGGGGCGCTGTTCTGCCGCTCGGTGGTGGTCTGAGCAGGGACGGCCTTGCCTACTGCTGCCACTGCTCTGGAGGGGCCCTCCCAGGGGGAGTGGGTGTCCGTGCAGCACCCTGAAGCTGCCGCAGTGCCTCAGGCCCTGGCTCTGTCTGCCCGCGGTGCCCGCGTGCCCGGAGGGGATGCCTGACTTCAGTGTCTCTGAGTTGGTCGGGTGGGGGTTCTGGGTCCGTCTGAGAGGTCTCAGACCACCCAGGGCGTCTTGTCCTGTGTAGTTCCCGCAGGCGTAAGAGGAGGAGGATGCGATGCCGTGGTGGCTGCGTCTTGCCCTGACGTGGTCATCCTGCTCCCGAAGCTGCAGAGAGGCCACGAGGCCAGGAGGCTCGGCCCCTGGCCCATTCCGCCACAGGGCCCCCAGCTGTGCGTCCCCCACCCCCGGCATGGGGAGTTTCCCTCCTGTGGGGCTGGGCACAGCAGTACCCCCAGGGCGTGCGTACCCCCGCCCCTTGCCCCAGGCTGTGTGCACAGCCCTCCTGGGTGGCAGGCCTGGCAGGCGTGGCCCTGCTGCCCTGGGATCCCCAGGTGGCTGCACTCTGGGTCTCCCGTCCCTCCTGCTGCCCTCTCTCTGTCCTCTGGGGCTTGCTGAGGAGACACTCCTGCACCCGCCCTCGCCCCCACCAGCCAGGTGTGACAGGAGTGGCCCTGGGCTGCGGGCAGGCAGGAAGGGCCACCTGAGGGTGCCTGGCAGGCCTGGCGGTGGCTGCACGCCTGCCTGGCCGTCTGGAGACGTGCACTCGTTTTCAGCAAGGGCCGGGGTTTAGCTTACTCCCTGGCCCCCTGTCCCGTGGGGGCCCTGGGGGAGGCAGTGGGGCTGGGGCGGGCCAGCCTGGGCAGGCCTCCCTGGGGGCAGGAGCCGTGGACACCGCCAGGCGCACAGGCTGGCTGGGAGGCGTCTGGTGCCAGGGCTGCCGGACCTGCCTGGCAGCGGGGAGAGGCCTGGGCCCGGCGTCTCCTGCTCCCCCGGCCCTGCCCAGCCCGCTGCCCGGCCCCGCCTGCCCGGCCTGACTCTCTGCTCTGCCCTCAGGCTGACCCCCCACTACGTCTACCCGCAAGCCCTCGTGCAGCCCAGCGTGGTGATCCCGGCCACCCCCGTGCCGTCGCTGTCCTCGCCCTACATCGAGTACACGCCTGCCAGCCCTGCCTACGCCCAGTACCCGCCAGCCACCTACGACCAGTACCCGTACGCCGCCTCGCCCGCCACGGCTGCCAGCTTCGTGGGCTACGGGTACCCGGCGGCCATGCCGCAGGCCCTGTCGGCCGCGGCCCCCGCGGGCGCTGCTTTCGTGCAGTACCAGGTGCCGCAGCTGCAGCCCGACAGGACGCAGTGAGGGCCGCCCCGCTGCAGGGACTGCGGTGACGTCGCCCACACGCAGACGGATTCGGGCCAGCGGCCGGCAGAGCTCCGGGCGCCACCAGCACCTGTGCCTCCGAGACCCCCGGCACCCCAGGCGCGTCTCTTGGGGCCTGGTTCCATCGTGCCTTGAGGGGACTTCAGGATGGAGTGGCCGAGAGGCTGTCAGAAGAGGCCCTCGCACTGGCCGGCCCCAGGCTGTCCTGCCCACACTCCCGGTGCCCCAGGCGGCGCCGACACCCTTCCACCAAGGTGCCTTCTCAGGGAGACCTGGCGGGGGGTCCCGGGACTGTGGGCTGCTGTGCGGGCGCCAGCCCAGGTGCCAGCGCGCCTTCCGCCCCTGCGCCCTCCTCTGTTGTCCTTGTTTGCTGCTGAGGCCGCCTCAGAATTCAGGCTATTTTTTGAGCAGACACTGCTGCCACCAAGAACCCAGAGCCTGGTCGTGGCTTTGAGGGACCTGTTTTGTTGACGGCTCCGCCTGGGTGGCAGTGTTTCTGTATGACGGTGGCCGCCACCGCTGGGGCCCTCCTGGGCGACTGCCCGCTGCCTGCTGGGCTGGCGAAGCGAGGCCGGCCTCCACGGTGAGTTCTCAGGTGCCTCTCACCGCGACATTGCCACGCGCCTCCCTGGGCCCTGCTCCTCCTGCCCTGGGCGCGGCCGGCTGCCCCGGGCTGGACTGGCAGCCCAGGCTCACGGTCTGGGCACGCAGCCTGAGACGCACCCCTTCCCGCTGAGGGTGCCATGGGGGCTTCGAGTTCACGGCGGCAGCTCCCGTGGGCCTGGGGCTGGAGGGTGAGGGGCTCCCGGCAGGGCGGGGGCCACCAGCAGGCAGGCAGCTGGGCTGTGCCTTTGCCGTACCTCAGGGAGCCCAGTGGCCAGCGCCCCGCAGTGTAGACGGCCTGGAGGTGAAGGTAGCCAACGTTACAATATTTTTATTAGAATGTTCTGATTGTAAAAATAAACCTTGTTCTCTTTAAAGAGAAAGTGGGTTTGTAATTTTTCTCTTAAGCCCAGCGGCCCCGGGGGCCTCGGCCTCTGGCCCTTGTAGCTGGGGAGAAGCAGCCCGGCCCAGATGGGTCCCCATCCGGCAGTTGTGCAGGGCCCTGGGGCCATGGTGGGCAGTTGGGGCCGGGCACTTCCATCCTGGCTGCACAGGAGGCCCCGGGAAGGACGGCCAGAGGGCAGAGCTGGGGTGCCCACAACAACTGCCACCAGGTGGCTGGGAGGGCAAGGGTTAGAGAGGACGTCCCGGGGTCTGCAGAACCCAGCGCGAATCAGGAGCTGGCAGGGAGGTGGCGGGATGGAGAGGCCAGGCCGTGCCTGCCCTCAGCCCTCATTCCTTCCAAGAAACGGGCCTGGTTGGCGGGCAGAGCCCTTGGGAGGGTGGTGAACAGCCACGGTCCTGCCGTCGGGATCTGTGACGGGCACACAGGTCTCTGGGACAACCCGATGGTGACCAGCCCTGTGAAGGGGGCACTGTGGAGGCTGGGAGGAGGGCGGGTTCTAGGCAGAGGTCAGCAAGTGCAGTGGCCCCAAGGTAGGGCCCATGGACGGGAGGCCCATGGGACAGGAGGCCCTGAGAGCCCAGAGGAGACAAGCCTGGGGAGTTGGCGGCCAGAACCGGGGCCCACCTTGGGGCGTGTGTGGACACACCACCCGGCATGCTCAGTGCAGGGCCATCGATCTGTCACCAGGAGGCCAGAGACCTGTGTGAACCAGGGGAGCCCCTGAACAGGGGTGGCAGGGGCGTCACAGCGAAGGCCCCAAGGGGCGGCAGGCTGGAGGAGGTGGGCTTCTGGACCGTCTCCGGTGCTTGTCCCCGGAGCCCTGGGCAGATGCGCTGGCTCCAGCTCCCACCTGCCATCAAGGCCAGGCCACGCGCTGCCCTCCACGTCCCGCTCAGCTGGCCGGGGCTTCCGCCTCCCAAGCCTTGAGGCGTCTCCTGCAGCCGCGGTGCAGCCACCACCCCTCACTGCCCATGCTCCACACGGAGCCAGACCCGTCCCCAGCTCGAACCCTCCTTGCCTCCCCACGGTCCCTGAAGGTAAAGCCCGAGCTGCCGCCCTGGCCTCCACCTGCTGCCTGTCTCGCTCCCGGGCTCAGCCCCAGGCTCCAGGCCATTCCTGGACATACCCGGCAGATCCTGCCCCAGGGCCTTTGCCCTTGCTGGTCCCTCTGTCAGGAGCCTCTAGCTTCACCAACGAAGACAGGGTGGTCTGTCCTCGCCTGTCCTCATCCTGCTTCTGTTGGGGCAGGGACTGTGGGCCTGTCCCTGCTGGAGCCTCGAGCCTAGTGCTGACTTGGGCTGTGGGTAGTCCACCTGACCTGGCGGCTGGCAGGCGTCAGGCATTGTGACAGGTCAGGCCCCAGCAAGGGCCGGGGGTAGGACCTCCCACTCTGGTTGGAGAGTGCCAGGCAGAGCTGAGCCCGCAGGGCCGGCTGGGAGTGGAGAGGTCCAGAGACAGTATCTGCAGCCCCCAGGGGACACACGCTGGGCGGGCAGCCTCGGGGTCTGGAGCAGAGACATGGCTCATGCAAGAGCGGCCCCCGCGCCTGAGCCCCCGAGAAGACTGAGAAGAGTGGGCTGCAGAGGCCACTGCGTGCCTCACGGCTGCCCTTGGGTGGCCCTGGGCTTTGAAGCCAGAAAGTCACCCCAGGGGGAGGGTGTCGGATGGCCGTCCCACTGCTGCTGGGTCCCTGGGACCTCCTCTGGCTTCTCCCGCTCAGTTTGACTCTGAGCCGTGGTTCAGGCCGCAGGCCTCTGTCCAGATTCCCTGGTAGAAGCCACGTCGGGTGACGTCCTCGGGTGTTTTTCTCCCAGGGCCTCGGGCCCCTCCCCCACCCAGAGGGCCGGGAGGGCAGCCTGGCTCCCAGCCCCGAGCAGACGCTGCAGCTGATAAGGGCGTGAGGTGCCACGGAGAGGGCTGCGGGCTCTGCAGGGGTTATCGGGAAGGCCACTCGTGGCTACCACACTTCCTGTGCCTATCAGCCAGTGGCAGCCTCTGGGACAGGCCTTCAGGAAGGCCTCTGGGCTATAGGACCAAGGGCTCTGGACGGGGTGGACCCAGGATAGAGGATTCCTGAGGTCCCCTATGCAGAGCCGAGGTACAGGCCCAGGTGTTAGTGAAGACCTGTCCGCAGCGCTGACCGTAGCCAGGCATGCGCCAGTGCTTTCCAGGGATGGTCTCCATTGCCCCCGAGAGCCCAGGAGGCAGCTGGGGACCGAGACACGGAGGAGCGGAGTCCCTGCACAGCCCCCAGAAGGCCTGGGGGGTGTGGCTGCTGGAGGCGAAGGCCCAGAAAGTGGGTGAGCCCTGAGCCTCCCGCACAGGGTCACAGCGTCCTCCCGAGGGCAGGGACGCTGTCCTCCGTGTGTCCCCTGCAGCAACACAGGCCTGGTGGCAGGTATCGGTGGCTGGGCTGCAGGGAATCCTCCCTGCGTGCCTCTGACCTGTGTCCTGGCCCTGGTCCCTCGCAGCCGGGCACACCTGGTGCCCCCAGGGATGAGACCTGCAGACTGTCATGCCTCACAAGTCACATGTGTGCGCCCCGACACGCCCGCACAGGTCTCCAGGAGCGTGTGGAAGCACACGTCTTCACACACCCGGACACGTGGGGGCCAGCTCACTGGCCACGCGCTGCCAAGAGCCGTGAGCTTGAGGCCAGCGTGGCAGGGCCGAGAGCCTGGGTGCACCGAGGGTGAGACGGGCAGGGTTGGCGCCAACCCCTGCGCCCCTGCCTGAGGCTCTTCTGACCAGGGACACAGCAGGGATGGGCAGCCTGAGTAGCCCAGGTGGTGCTGGGATGGTGCCCTCGGTCTTGCTCTGAGGCGAGTCCCCAGGGGCCTGGGCTCCAGTTGCCATGCGGTGGTCTGCACTGTGACCCCTTCCTAGTTCCCTGCCCTCTCAGGAAACCGCTGCTCGTGGGGCTTGTGCACCAGCCGGGGGAGCTGGGAGGACCCCTGCCACCCCACTGGGCTGGGCAGAGGAGCCCTGAGGTCATGAGTCAGGGGACAGCGCCTGTTTGCCCCTGTTTCAGGAGGCGGCGAGGCTCGGGATGCTGAGTGTGGCAGTGTGGCGAGGGCCACCGCCCACTGGGCCCCCAGCTGTTGCCCTGGAAGCTGCAGGAGGCCTGGAGCAGCAGGGCCTGCCTGGGTGTCCCAGTCTAGCTGGAGCGAGGGCCAGCACAGGGTCGGGGTCCCGAGAGCCACCCCACCCTTGACCTTCCTGCTCCTCTCCACCAGGAGCCTTGCTCCCACCCACTTTGTGGAGAGGAGAAAGGGCTCCCCAAGGCCGCTGGCTGCCCTGCCTCTGGGGACAGCCATGAGGGCCTGGGTGGGCTGTGGCGTGGGAGCTGCACGCCTGTGGTCACTCCACGCTGCTGGCCTGCCCTGCCCTCTGCCTGGGGAGGGCGCCCTGTTCTTGCTCTGAACCTGGGTTTCTTCCTGCACCGATTACGTGGACCTGGGTGGCACCTGGGTAGCACCTGGAGGTCCCGCGTACCCAGTGCCCAACCCCTCCCAGGGGGCAGCTCTGGAGCTCTCAGGACGAGAGGGTCAGTGGGTTCAGGGGCCACCTGCCTGCTCCACAGTGAGGACGACCTCCCCAGCTGTGGTTCGGGGTTTTGCACAGCCAGGTCAGGCAGTGGGAGTCAGGCTGGGACTTCTACTGGGACTTGGGGGAAGCCAAGCTGGGGACAGATAAGCCCAGGCTGATGGGGAGGGAGGGATTTGTGCTCAGGAACAGGCCGCCTGGAGGAGGCCTGCAGAGGGACAGTGGAGCGGGCAGTGGAGGAGAGCAGAGATGGGCCTTGGTGGCACATGGGGCCCCTGACCCAGCTCTGCCTCAAGAGGGACCCTAGGCTTTCTAGATACAAAAGCTCACCTTCCCCTCTCACGAACCGCGGTGGGAGTTGGTTTCTCTCTCCCGGGGGGCGGCCCAGACTCTGGGCCCGCACCATCCGGAATGGCGTGTGTTACTCACAACACAAAATACAGGGTAACCATTCTCAGCGGGTTTTAATCCTTTTCTCATGTAAAAGATTTCTGAGGTGTGCAGTCCCGGGCTTGGTGACAGCACCGTGTCATCAGGAGCCCTGGCTCTTCCCGAGTAGAGTTGTAAAACATGGCACTTCTTCAGAACCTTCTCATGGACCCAGGTGGCCACTGGAGCTCCAACCATCATGTCCAAGTTCCAGGCAACGAGCCAGCGGGAGGGTGCCTGGTTCCGCTCTGTCTGAGCCTGGTTCCTCCCGCACAGATCAGGTGGAGCGATGCCTGGAACCCTAGAAGCCATGCTGGCCCCTGGGTGAGGAACTGAGCCAGGGTCAGGTCAGGTGTGAGTGGGCTCTAACTGCGGTCCCCTCACCCCCGGGGTGTCACAGGACAGTAGGAACAGTCAGGTGGTGCTTAGTGGAGCGTGGTGTGGGGCAGAGCCCAGCCCTGAGGCCAGCTGGAGCAGAGGGAGGTGACAAAGCCCCTCGGACCCCTTGGGCCCTGCGGGTGGACCAGGGCCTGTCAGATGCGGCCTGCCGCCCCAGCTGGTCCATGCGCGAGCTCTTCTAGCCCCCAGACTCGAGCGAGCGCTGCTGGGCTCTGACCCTGAAGCCTCCCAGCCTCCTGTGGGAGGCTGCTGTGCCTTCCACAGCTGGGGAAACCGGGCAGGAGGTGGGTCTGGGGGGAGCATCCTGGACCTGGAGCCACGTGGTCTCCCCAGGACCCGGTGGGCGGCGCCCGTCTCTCCCACCGCCCCAGCCCAGAGCCTCGGGGTGCTCTCTGCTCCTGCTCCCGCTGAGTCGCCTCCTGTCCCCTGCGGATGTAAACAGCACGCAGCCCCAGGCAGCAGGCCGGGCTGTCCAGACAGAGTGACGGGGCGCCTGCCCGGCATGCCCTGCTGCTGGGTGTCGCCCTGGGCACGCGCGGGGCTGGCACCTGGCCCTGCAGATACCTCCTGGGCCTCCCGCGGGCCCGATAGGGCCAACTGTGCTTATCAGCCTGTGCCTGCCTGCTGCCCGACCCAGCCGTGGGGACCAGCCACCCAGCCCAGCGGAGTCGCAGCAGCCGGGAGGCCTGGGGAGAAGCCAGAGCACAGCATTTCCTCACTGAGGCCAGCGCCGTCAGGAGCAAGGCCAGTGCGGACACCCCGCACTCCAGGAGGTTGACCAATAATCAGATCATCTCCTCGGGGTGACCGTCGGCAGCGGGGGTGTGACAGCGGGACCAGGCCCCACCCTGCTCTTAACCACCCAGACACGGAGCTGGCGCCCAGTGGCCGTGGCTGTTGGACTTGTCCTCCACGCTGCCCTTGCATCTGTCCTGCACGTGCCCTTCTGTCCCCTGGGTCAAGCTGGGGCGGTGTGGCTCCTGTCTCCATGCCCTGCCCCACCTTCCAAGCCAGCTGTGCTGCTCCCTGGCCCCCCACGCCCCAGCCTTCCTGACCCACGTGAACTGGTCCTGCCATCCTCGGGTCCCCTTCCCTCAGGTCCCTTGTCCCAGCAGCTGCCCCTCCTGACCTCTGGCCTGGCCTGGATGTCACCTTCAGAGAGGCTTCGGGGACCTGCTTGCCCAAGTGACTCCCCACACCTCCTCAGGCTCTCTGATGTCTCCTTTCTGAGCAGCTGTCCCTCTGCTGCGGTCACTGGGACAAGGGCCGGAGGGTCTGGTTGTCTCTTGCTCCTCTGCCAACCCTGGGGTGACATTCCCTTCCGGAGGGCCGACGGGTCCCCACCACACAGCCCGGCTTGAGCAGCTCAGTGTGGCCGGGTCGGCCCAGGCCCACTGCGGACATTCTGCCCAGCTGGAGTGTGAGCGTGTCCTCTGGGGGAGGGGACACTGCGAGGCCCAGTCCCCCATCCAGAGCCCAGGCTCCTGGCAAGCCTGGATGAGCAGGGGTTGAGGCTGAGCTCCCAGGGCAGCGGAGCAGGAGCTCAGGCAGCGAGGACGGCTGCCCGGGGCCAGTGCCAACACTGTGCTCCTGGCTGGCCACTGGGCCACCCCCCTGTGGCACGTCCTGGGGGTGCCACGGCCCCGAGGACAGTGAGGAGACGTCGGCATGGAAGGAATGCCACTGCCAACAGGAACTGCTCGGCCACCCCAGGTGAGTGCCGAGCTCTGCAGCCCCCCTCCGAGCCTGCTGGGTCCCCATGACGGGGAGGGAACCAGCCACAGTACAGGATCGATCCCCTGGTGACAGGGGACCCTTGTGGAATTCAGCCCTGGGCAGAGGGAGGCGGGAGGAGGGCTGCTGAGGAAGGAGGTGGAAGGTGGTAAGCTTGGAAGGACGGTGAGGATGGGGCAGAGGGAGGGACAGAGGGCCCCGCCCAGCAAGGCCAGCTTCACCTCATGGGTGGTCCGTGGCACGGGACAGTCACTCAGGGCTTTGGATCAGACAGACCTGTGTTTGAATCTGCCTTCCTTTCCTTATTAGCTGTGACCTTGGCAAGCCACTTGCCTTCTCTGACCCTCGGTTTCCTCATCACTAAAGAGATACTACAACTACCTCGTGGTGCCTCATGGGACATAAAGCAGAGTGGGCACCTAGGGCCAGGTGAGGGGAGAAGCCGGGACCCCAGCCCTCCTTATGTCCCCACTGCTGCACCCTGCCTGCCTGGTCCCAAGAAAGTCCCCTCTTCTGCCACGAGTCCAGGATACCAGCGTCTTCCCCATCTCCCTGCCTGCTTCTAGAGATGTCGGGGTCTCCCTGAACCAGCGCCAGCCCCAGATGGCGTCCATCCCCTGCTCTCTGGCTCTAACCCCAGCTGGAGATGGCCTGTGGTGGGCCCAGAAGGGGCCTGGCAGCCCCCAGAGCAGCCCCAGGTCCCGGTCCCCCAGCCTAGGAGAGGCCCTGCCTTCGCCACCAGGGACCCAGCTCCAGGGCAGGCCTGGCCCGGGCATTCTGTCGAGAGCCGCTGTGTTTGGCCCCCCGTGACTTTCCCGAGCGCCCCGCCGGCCTGCTTTTCCTTGGCTTTCCCTAGTTTCTTCAGCAGTGAAAACAGCCCCTGCCTTGGGCCACTGAAGAATTCACACTGGTTTCCCTCCGGTTTTGATAGTTGAGTGTGAGGAAGATGTCTTGTTAATCCACTTGGGGCAGCGGGTTGTTGGGGGCGGGACCCCCTCCTGTTCCTTGTGTGGCTCTGAAATCTCCCCAAGCCTGGCATGGCGCTGATTTTTATTAACTTAAACTGGGTTTAAAAAGTCACGTTGCAGATCACAGCAAATAGGAAAGATGCCACTTCACAGCCACCAGGAAGCTGGAGCCAGCCAGTCAGTGCAGGAGCGGGGAGGACATGGGAGCCCTCGCCCACTGCTGGCGGGGAGGGAGAACTGAAAACCGTCTGGCCGGAGCATCAAGGGATTTAACACAGAGCTAGTGTCCGACCCAGAAATTCTGCTCCTAAGAGCACGCACCCAAGCAACCAAAGCACACCTCCACCCCACCCTGGACTCCACTGCTCAGAGCTGTGCCTCTATAACACCCAGAGCAGAGACCACCCAGAGTCCACCGGTTCGAGTGGATGCACTCAGCCTGGTGGGCCACAGGGTGGAATAGTATTTAGCCACAAACAGGAACTTAGTACTGATAGCTGCTCCCAGGCCGATGAACCTTGGAAACACTGCCACGTGGAGAAGCCAGACACCAGCCTGCCTGGGCTGACGCACGGTGAGAAGCCAATGGCTGTTGCTTAGGGCTGCGGCGGGGTGGCTGCCGCCCACCAGGAGCACACACCAAGCCGGCCTTGGGGGCCAGCAAGCCAGTGGCCCTGAGGACGGGAGGAACCTGTGAAGGAGCTGCAGGAGAGGTCAGGGGGTCGGGGCTCTGCAGGCCTCTGTGCCCAGGGTGCTCGGCTCCGCCCCCTCCTCCCCATCTTCTGCACCCAGAGTCTCCACTCGGCTGGAATTGGGGGTCGGAGCCAGGGCAGGGCAGGCCCAGCCTCACCTGGTCCACCACGGGCACCCCAGGTGGCACTGAGCCTCTGCCCTGGGGCAGGTCGGCCAGCCCCATGGCCTCTGCTTCTGGTCGGAGGCCCTGGGCTGGCCTCGGTGACAAACCCCTGCCCAGCATCAGGTCCAACCCGGGACAGGGCTGTGATGCCGGCCGTGGGGACCGGGCAGCTGGGCAGGAGTGCCTGGACTTGCTCTGTGTCCCATCTTTGTCCAAAGACGGCGCCCCAAACGCGTTGCTCTGCCTGACAAGACCCAATCAAGGTTAAAAGGAAGCACGGCGGCTGTCGACCCTGAAGGTCACAGCGCTGGAGTCTGCAGGGCAGTGCCCGCTGTCCCCGCCCCCTCAGGTGCACTCGGGTCTGTTGCTCCAGGTCCCCCCAGGCCATGGCGGAACCTCACTGCTCTCAACCTGCCCTGCCGGAGCCCCGGCCCAGGCGCGGCCCTTGGCCTGCCCTGAGTTCCTCCCGCCCGGGTGCTGCTCTCTGTCCTGTGGAACAAAGAGGCCGGTGCTGCCCGCAGACTCTGGGCTTCCAGGGGTGGGCGGGTTGGGAGGCCGAGGGCTGGACGGTGGCTGGGTGGCGGGCAGGCCCCCTTCAGAAGGCCTCTGGGGAGACAAGAGGATGCGGTGAGCCCTTGGGAAGCCAGGGTGGGCCTGTTGGGCAGGGAGTGCACCAGGTGCTCGGCCCTGGGCAGCCCTTTGCCTGCCATGTCCCCCAGCCCCACGGCCACCGGGAGAACTGCCTGCTGAGCCCAGCCCCACAGGGTCCTGACCATGACTGGCTGACGCCAAAGCCACTGAGGTCAGGTGCTTTGTTAGGCACTAAAGGTAAGCTGGGCACAGGTGGCAGAGTTACAAGAACCTTCTAGAATGAAGGAACAATATTCAAAGGTTATAAAGTGTCCTGGGGCCCAGCTCAGATGCATCAGATGTCCAGAGAATGGTCCCCTGAACTTCATCTTTTTAATTAATCCCCCCCTTGGGCTTCCAGCGTGACCCCTGGGCCTTCAGTGCAAGGTCCCAGCTCCGGCCCAGGCAGTCGGGAGTGGGGACAGCGTTTGGAAGAGTCTGTGCCCTGGTTGGGGACTTGGGACCTGAGGTTCAGGCACTTCCTGCAGATGGGGCTGCACGGTTGTTCCCGAGGACTGTGGTGTCCCTTTTGCCTGGGGACAGCGTGCGAGAGCAGAGGGCCAGCAGGTACAGAGGTGGCCGCTTCTCAGCCTCTGACCCTGGCGAGTGTCAGCCCCAGACCCCCTGGGGCACCGGGCTCTGCAGAGAGTGGAGCACAGCTCGTCCCCGAGAAGGACAGTGAGCTAGAGCTCACCGAGGACCAGGGACAGGGCCGCCACCACACCGCACCCGATGGCCAGTGCAGCATCAGGGCGGCGGGGCAGTGGGGCCAGGCAGTCAGCCAGGCCTGCTGCCCTGACTGCTGACCCCCTCCTCCTCAGGACCAGCCCAGAGACCCCCAGCAGGAGCCCAGACCTCCAGCAGCCACCGCAGGGAGGGCGCCACCAGGCCAGGGGCTTGGCACACTCCAGGCACCTGCGGTCCTAAGCATGCAGCATAAGTGACCTCCAAAGCTGGCCACCACTGTCACATGTGCGGCTGGTTCTTCAGGGAAGAGACCCGGGCACTGGGGGGCCCCCCCTGCCTGGGAAAGCCCTAGGGTCGGCTGGGGACGAGCCCTCCTCTGGCAGGGGCAGGGCGGGGCCAGCAGAGTGTGAGCAGGGTGCCCGAGTCCCCGAGGGCCCGATGGCGCCATGGGGGACGGACGCAGCTGCTGCCTCCAGGCTGCTGGGCGGCACCTCAGTCCCCTCCCCTCGGGCCCAGAGATCGGCTTTTCTTTCAGCTCTAGATGGACACAGTTCCTCCATGTTGTTCACGTATTTTCAGGTTGTGCTGAGGATCGAACCCAGGGCCTCAGACGGGCCAGGCCAGGCTCACCACTGAGCCCCACCCAGCCCAGACCTCAGTTCTGGCCATACTTGCCGTAGAGCTGCGTGGCCACCTGGGACCGTGGCATAAATACAGTTTATTTACTCTGCCTCCCAGTACTCGGCCTCCCGGAGCCCAGGGCCCCGAGCTGCAGTGCAGCCTGGGAATCGGCCCTCAGCAGGAGCCTTCGTGGGGCTCAGTCCGGCTGGAGGGTTCTGGAAGTGGGGAGTCATCTGCGGGGTGCCGGGGGCGAGGCGCGTGGGTGCCCTTCCACCCAGGGCAGCCTGCGGAGTGAGTCTCAGACTCCAGAACTAAAACAAGGCGGCTATCCTCGAGGGTGGGCCTCCACATGCCCGCTCCCCAGGGGTTTCTAAGGCCACCGCCTGGGCTCCACAGCTGAGCAGGTTCCCTGGGAGCCACCCTCTCCTTGCTCCAGTCCTGGGGTCTCAGGTGGGTCCAGATCCACCCTGGAGTAGGTGTGTGACGCATGGCATGCCACCAGCCTCAGAGACTGGCTTAGGAACACACACACACACACACACACACACACACGCACCAGGACAGCCTGCAGCTCCTTCCACCTGGAGCCTGTGGCCTGAGGCAGCTGCGACAGCCTCCGAGCAAGGAGCAGCATAGGAGGCGGCAACAGAGGGAGCAGAGAAATCAAGTCCTGAGAAGTGTTCAGACTGCTGGATCCAGCCGTTCCTGAAGTGCATCTGTGGGCAGGCCAGGCAGTAGTCTTTTCTCTGGACTAGGGTACTGGTTTTCTTTTACTAAATCTTACCCAATCAGCACCTTAAGAAAACAAGACTCTATTCTGTCACGGTTTTAGGAAGAACTCCATCATGACAGGACCCACGGGGCCTCAGCGTGGGTGTCTCTCAAGCCCTGAGTCCCTCAGTGAAGGCTCTGGGGCAGGATCCACTTCCAGTCTCATCCCCTGGGGGCCTGGATTCGGGTCCCTGCGTTGGTAGCGTGGGGTGAGTGGGCAGTCGCTGCCCCTACCGGCTGCCCGCCTTCTTCCTTATGCTTCCCACGTGGCCTTCAGAAGAGACCGCTCCAGTCTCCTCAACCTCCCTTTTGCTGCCCCTGCCCCTCTGCCTCCAGCTGGAGAACGTTCCGTGCTGCTCTGGGGGTGGTTAGCTGGACACACCAGCACCATCCAGAATGCTCTGTGTTAAGGTCCACAACCTCGGTCACATTTCAAAGTCCCTTGTGCCATGTAGCGTATTCACAAGCTCCAGAGATTGGACATTCACGTCTTGGGGTCGGGGGGCATTCTCTCCCACAGCGGTTGACCTGGGCTTTCAGCATTGGCAATAGAAAGGCTCTCAATTGGTTTGCTCTCTTTCTGGAGATTGGTTGAACTTGATTGGTTCACATAGCTGAACAGTCTAACTTCAGGAGTGGCTGGATCCAGCAGCTCAAACACTGTCTTAAGGACTCGGTTCTCGCCATTTCTCAGCCTGTTGTTTTGGGGCTTGGGCTCTGTGGATGGTCCCTAGCCCCCACCCTCTGGATTGGTCTGCAGGAAAGATGTGCCTCCTTCCCTTGGTCCCTAAAGCAAGCTTAATCTCCTTTTTTCTTGCAGGGAAGTCTTCCGGTTCTTAAACTCCCCACCAGGGTCGGATTCTGGCACCCCCTTTGGTAAGTGTTCCAACCACTAAATATTTCCCCTGGGTGCCAGACAGCACCTTGAGCCCATGGATTCGCCCTTCGTTCCCTCCACGAATGATGTCCGAGTTTCCGCTCTGTGCGGCCGGGCGGTGCAGCAGCGGGGAGCGTGGCTGTGGCCACCGTGGGGCAGGTGGTGCTGGAGGAGCAGCGGGAGGAGCGGCCGAGAGGCGGGGCCGGTGGGCGGAGCCGGCCGGTGGGCGGAGCCTGGCCGGGTGGGCCCCGCCCTAGGGAGAGCAGGCCCAGCAGGGAGCGCGTGTCCACAGCTGGCGGGACCCGCTGGGCCGCGAGGGTGGGAACCCGCGCAGCTGTGGACAAGCAGATTTCTGGGGTTTGCGCACGGGCCGCCGGCCTCGCAGCCCTCCTCTGGGACCCCGCCCGCAGGTCACACTTGCGGTGGGTGACTCGCTTCCTCCGGCCGCCCAGAGCTATGCCAGCACCTCGTTGAGGTTTCCACCTGGCACCCGCCGCCCCGCCCCGCCCTGGGGGCGCCCTCGTGGTCCTCTGGTGAGGCGGGGTTGCCAGGAGGTCGACCCAGCGAGGCGGGACAGGCGGTCCCACGGGGCGAGCCCCTCCACGCCGCTCAGGGACTGGCCGGCTCCCACTCTCCCGTGCGCCCAGTGGGCCCCAGGCGCGCCTGGAGGACCGCCCAGCTGGCCCCCTGCAGCGCTCACATGGAGGTGCCCACGCATTTCTTCACCCCGAGCCCTGCCCCTGTCACTGGCTGGCAAGGCCTGTGTCCTTCCCACAGGGCCTCTGTCCACTCTGTGGCAGGCACTCCTGGAGAGGGTGGGGTGTGCCTTCCTACCTGTCCCCTGGGAATAGCCGAAGTCCTTTCCAGCGGACTGAGCAGTGTCAGTGTGGTCAGCTTCCTAGCAGGCACCTGCTGGGCTTGGGAGTCACGGCCTCCCTGGCCTGCACTATCCTCCACACTTGTGGAGGCAGGGAGGCCCTGGGCTGAGGCTGTGCCTGCCTGATTCTTTCCCCCAGTTCACATCCAGCTGGCCTCCCCTGGACAGTCCCTGTTGCTTCAGGGGCACAGGGTGCTGGGTGTGTCTCCCCCACCCCCTGCCCCTGCTGTGTCTGTCCTGCTTGCCCAGGGCTTCCCGGCGGCTCCAGGCAGGCTGCAACCCTCCCTTCTCCCTCCTGTTTCTCTGGTCCCACTTGCACCTGCTGTCCCTAGTGGGCACCTGCTGTCCCTAGAGGGCACCCACCTGACATATCGGTACTGCTTATGTCTGTCACTGCTGTGCCCCAGGGGGTGTCGATGCTCTGGTGGGCATCTGTCTGCCATCTGCCACCCTCTGCCCAGGACCTGGAGAGGGGCCTGCTGCCTGCTGCTGCTCCGTCGGTGTCCAGCCAGCTCCTGCCAGTGGGGACAGACCCAGCTTTGTGGGGCTGGATGTGTGGACAAATTTGAGCCCTGTCTTTAAGAAGAATGGAGTTTCGCATACAGAACCAGATCCAGGCCTTGTGATCGCCTACGTGAACCCCTGGAGCTGAGCAGCCTTCAGAGGGCGTGGGTGGGGAGGGTCTGCATGCTGCGGCTGGACAGGGATGGAGGGCTGGAGACCCTGGGGCCCAGCCAGGAAGTGACGTGAGGGACATGTGCCCTGCTTCCCAAGAATCCGGGAGGAAAGCCCAGCCGATGACGGGTCCAGTGGGACTGAGCCCTTGCCAGCCAGTGCTTTCCCACTGGTTGCTGGTGCCCAACCCCCTTGTGGGCCACCAGGAATGCATCCCTGCAGTCTCGGGGTCCCTGTCCCCCGCAACGTGCTGGGCAGCCCCCTTTCCTCCCAGGCTGTGCTCTGATTGAATGCTCCCGGGGTCCCGGCTGGGGCGCCACCCTTCTGCAGGGACTGCCAGCTACTTGCTTCACAGACGAGGCTCCGGCAGGCTCCTGGGCATGGGCCAGCAGGCTGGTGCTGCCCTCGGTGACTTGAGGACACAGGCCAGCATCCAGCTGCTGAACATGCTGCTCCCGCCCCCAGCTGCCTGAGCCCTGTCCTCAGGGGAGGGTGTCCTGGTCCCCAGACTGCCTGGGATCCTCCTGGCCCAGGCAGCCTCCCCACCAGCAGGGAGCACGGGCCGGTGGACAAGCCTGCACCCCGGGGACTCTGAGTGCGGGTGGAGCCCAGCGCCTGGGACCTCGTCCTTGGTTCTCACAGCGGCCCCTCGCTGGAAAGAGAGCCAGGGCTCAGGAGGGCGCCCAGTGTGCCCACAGCCGCTCAGCTCCTCCCCACAGAGCTGCCACCAGAGTCCGTGTCCCATGCCGCTCTGCTCTGGAAACAGCCCTGTTCTCTTGAGGGGCGTCCACGCTGGCCCTGGGCATGGTCCATGAGCTGCGTCCTGGACCAGTGGCTGAGGCTGCGGGGTGGGCGAGGGAGGGCACTGCTCGTGCCCCTCCGCGGTTCCCGTTTCCTGCACAGCCGGGCATGCAGCAGGCACTCATTAAGTGCTTCTGGAGTGAACTGAATAAACGGGCACCCGAGCTTTGGGGTCGGGTCCTACTTTTCACTGGCTTCTTCCCAGCTCGGTCCCCAGACCGAACACACATGGCTCCCAGGGGGATGCTGGAGGCTTCTCTGGGGCTCGTGGTGCCTTACCACAGACCCTGCCTTCAAGCCAGCGAGGCGCTCAGGGCTTCCTGGTGTGGGGGGCTCTCCTGGCTTCCCCGTTCTCCTGGCCCGCCCTCTGGGGCTCTTCCCTGCCTCAGGGCCTTTGCTCAGACATCTGGGCCCACCTGGACATCTCCCGGGGCTGCTTTCCTCCCTGAGGTGGGCTTCCGCTTGGCGTCGCCTGCAGAGGCTTCCTGAGCCCCTCAGCTCGGCCTCAGAGGCTCCCCCTGCCCCTCCAAACACCTCCCTGGCTTTTTGTGGCTTTCTATTTGTTTTCTAGAGTTTTGCCTGTGACACCTTCAGAATGAAAGAGGGAGGGAGGTGCCCAGCTGCACAGAAGCACAAAGAGGGAGGAGAAAGCAGAGAGGGGGAGAGAGAGAGGAGAGAGAGAGAGAGAGAGAGAGAGAGAGAGGGAGAGAGAGAGAAAAGGAGAAACGGGGAGGCCAGAGGCAGAGAGAGGAACAGAAACTGAAAGGGAAAGGGAAGCAGAAATGGAGGAGGGGGGGAGGGGGAGGGGGGGAGAAGGAGGAGGGGGGGGAGGGGGTGCTCCCTGGGGGGAGGGGGGGGCTGTCTCCTGGGGCGAGGAGGGGAGGAGGGGTGGTCTCCAGGGAGATGGGGCTGGTCTGGGCTGACGACCTTGGCTGTGGCCTGGCCCCCGGCCTGCGGGCAGCCTGCAGTGTGCAGGTTCGTGGAGAAGGTATGGGCTGGGCAGTGGGTCTCCTCTGGAGGCTGAGGGCACAGAGCAGCCCAGGCAGAGCCGGGGAAGGCCTGTCTGCGCTGAGCTGACCCCCCTCTACAGCCCGTCAAGGCCATGAGAGACGAGGAAAGAGGGGGGACCGCCCCTGGTGGCATGTGCCACGGGACCTGGAGCAGAGGACTGGGGGCCGTGGGAGGTCTGAGCACAGCCGGGCCAGGAGCTGGGCTTGGCCACAGCCCTGCAGCCTCCTGCTGGGGTCGCCTGCCGCCGTCTTGCCCTTCTCCCCAGGGCTCATCCCCTGGCATCTGCACCAGGCTCCTGCCAGCCCCCTGCCCTGTGTCCGCAGAGGAACAGCCCCAGTTCTGGCTTCCCTGGACAAGGAGGAGAGGGCCGCGCCCTCCGGGGGGCACTCCCAGCCCTGAGCCTTCGCAGCCCCACCTCTGGCTGGCCGGGCCCTGGAGGGAGCGCTGGCCTCTGCCCGCCGCACGCGGTGCCCAGCCAGTGCCGGGCGTTCCCGGGCGCCTCTGAACAGGACAGCCACCTGCTCACCCTCGGGCTTTGGCCTTTTAGAGACAGTGCCGTCCATCTCCCGAAGGGAAGACAGGGACCCTGACCAAGCTGCGGCCCTCGTGGCACCTGGGGAGATGGTTCTCATGTTTGTCTCTAAGCTTTTCTTTTCTTCAAGAAATGAAAGATGACAGAGGCGGTGGAACCTGCTGTCGCCGCTTGGTGGGAGCCGCGCCTGGTCTGGGCCGCCACTCCTGAGCTCATGGTGACCCCAGTCTGGCCCTGTGGGCACCGTGAACCATGCGCGGTGCTCAGATTTCCCCCGGCTATGCTTTGGGGTGCACAGAACAGGTGGAGGCTGGACCCCCACAGCAGGGGCAGCCCCCTGGGCCTCCGTCCTGCAGAGCCTCTGAGGACCCCACTGAGAGCGGGTGGGCAAATGGGAGGGGGGTGCGTGGGGTGGCCTGGGGGGCACAAGTTGCCACTGTCCTCGGGATCCACAGGCTCCTCCAATGGAGTCCCGGTCACTGTGGCCAGGCAGCCACCGCGTGTGGCCCGAGCAGCAAGGCTGCTCGAAAGGCCCTGACCGTGGCGCTGCTCTCCTGGCCTGCTCTGCAATTCCTAGTGGCTTCCCAGCGGGGACTGTGGTTCCCTGGCCAAACCTCATGCCGCCCTGTGGCAGGGGCCAGCACCCAGAGCCCGTGCCTGCTGGCGTCTTGCGGGCTCCCACACACCGTCCGTGGGCGGCACGGTGCGGCTCGGGAGGGGGCTCCTGGCTCAGGCGCCTCCAGAGAACCCCTCGTCCACCATGGATCTGGCCCAACCCCTTTTCTTTCAAAAGAGAACCGAGAGCTTGTTGGCGGGGACCCTGCCCATGTCCTTGCAGAGCCCAGGTCTCAGCATCCCAGCCAGGACCAGGCCACCAGTCTGTGGGTGAGAGGCCCCAGGGACCTGGCCGATTCATTTCGACACCTTATTTCCCTGGGGCGGAGGGACGTCTCAGCCAGGGGTGAACAGAGCAGCCACTTCCTGTCACAGAGCAGGCTGGCCCCCTCACGACCTGCCTTCTATATTTAGACCCCGCTCACTGGGGCTGGGCAGGCCTGGGGTGTGGCCAGCCTGCGGCTGCTTCCGCCCCAGAAGGGAAGTTTCCACCTGTCTCTGCAGCCAGGAGCCGGAGGGCTGGCCTCCTGTGGGGCCAGCGGGGCCACAGAACAGGGTCCCTAGTGTCCCTCCGGCCACCCCCCCAGCCACGTGGGTGGGCAAGGAAGCCCTCTCCCTGGTTCTCTGTGCTGCCGGGCTTTCCCGGGGGGCCTCCAAGCCCAGGCCAGAGGAGGCTCCTCCCTTGTGGAGCCCAGCTGCCCACGTTCTGAGGTTCAGCCTCTCAGGAGAAGGTGCACGGGGTCAGGGGGGCTGGCCAGCTGGAGTGGTTTACAATGGTCCAGAGCAGTGGCTGCCCTGGAGGCAGTTCCTCTCTCCAGGGGACATTGGGCAATGTGGAGGAGGGGTCACGGGCATTCAGCAGGGAGGCCAGGGGTGCTGGGGAGTCCCCGCTACAGAGAGTGGTGGGCCCTGAGGTCAGAGCCTGGTCCGGGGGCGGGGAGGTGGAGCTGGCCAGACAGTGGGTGGAGGAGAGGGAGAGAGGGGACCCGTGTGTGTTCTCAAGGGAAGCACCCGGGACAGGGGATCCTGGGAAGGAGGGACACAGGTGAGGCTGGGAAGGGCTGCCGGGAGGGGGTGACCGTGAGTAGGGCCTTGGGTGACCAGGGACCTTTCTGGAGGACCCAGAGAACACTGTAGAGGAGGGAGCCCTGAGGTGGGGACAGGGACAGCTTCTGAACCTGAGACCAGGGCAGGGCGGGGTGGACAGAGGGGTGAGCCTGTGGGGCAGAGTGCTCGATGGGCCCAGGGAGGAGCTGCTGGGCCTGGGAAGAGAGGCGGCCAGAGCTCCGGACGGGACACTGCAAGGCCACACCGGATGTGACCTGGCTGCCCACTGGCCGGGCAACTCAGAAGCAGTCAGCTCTGTGGCTCTGGCTCCCCCGTCCAGCAGGGCAAGGCGCCTGGGCACGGGGCTTGGCAGGGCCAGGCTGTGCGGGGAGGGAGCAGGTGTGCATGGTAAGCGACTTGGCGTGCCCCGGGGCCATGAACCCGAGTCCCAGGACGGGGACTCTGAGACCCGAGCAGGGGTCCAACCCTCATGGGCAGCCTGCAGAGTGGACACACGTCCACAGGACTCTCCCAGCCCCGTCTTCAGCAGCGCCCCCGTGTGGCCGTGGTGGAGGAGACTCCCGGGTCCTTGATGGATTCAAAGTGAGACCGAGGCAGAGGAGGCCTGGGCGCCCTGCGCTGCAGAACCCGAACCCCGAGCAGCCAGCACGAGGCACTGGTCACCAGGACAGCAGCTTGTGACCTCGGCAGGCCTCCCAGGACAGCTGGGGCACGGGCAGCTGCTCAGCACTTGCTTGCTGCTCAGGAGCGGACTCGATTCCTTTGGTCCAGGCTCTGTCCCGGGCCTCGGGCACTCTGGGCTGCCGGGCAGGCATCCTGAGGCCACAAGGTGCTGCCCCAGCTGCAGGCTCTGGGAAGCTCAGGCTGCGGGGAAGGCAGGGGCGGCAGCGGTGGGTGGACGGTCTTCCCGGTGTCAGACCCCCCCTTCCTGCTCAGAAGGCCTTCGGGGGGCCCTGCCAGCTCAGCCTGAGGGACCATCCCAGGCACCGTGAGAGGAACAGTCCAAGAAGGGGTCAGGGCTTACCCCAAAGAAACAGAGATGGTCAGCCATTGCACAGGAGTGCACAGCCTTGTAGGCGAGGGAAGAACTGCAGCCGGCGGCCCTGGAGCCCGCCAGTCAGTCAGAGGAGAATGGAACCCAAGAGCCCAGAGGGGCGGGCGGGGACGCACAGGTGGACTTCGCTGCCAGCGGGTTCTGACCCGAAGAGCTGTCTGTCCATCTGCGTGAGACGAGCACCAGCAAGTGTGGGAGCCGGGACAGCCTCAGGGTCAGCAGTGCTCCCAGTGTCACTGAAAAGGGGAGGGGGACTAGGAAGCCCAGAGCCTGTGCTGACGCGCCGCAGAGCCACCCCACTGAAGGGCTGTGTCCCTGCTGAGTGACCAGGGACAGAGGAGTCTGGCCTTTCCTCCTCGGCTGCTCAGGTGGGAGGGGGTCGCCTCCCTGCCGGGCCAGGGTTTGGGTCCAGGCAGCCCCACCTGCAGCCTGGGGTTCCCTCCAACCTGAAGGACTTGTCCCCTGAAGAGGAGGTGACGAGCGGCGTGGGGTGCAGTCTCCAGGACGCACCTGCAGGCAAGGCTGCTTCTCCCTCTGGCTGGCGGGCAGTGCCAGCCGGCTGCCCAGCGGGCCTGCCCCGGCCTGCGGTTCTGGAATGTGGACCCACCAGCACCTTGGAGCCCTGCTGGGGGGGCCGGGCCAGACCCAGCCCTGTCCTGGGCAGCAGGGCTCTCTGCCCAGGAACCGAGTCCAGAGCCCGCGTGCCCAGCGCCCAGGGCTTCCCCTGGGCAAGGTCCCAGGGCCCTCGCGGCCGGGAGTACTGGGAGGAGGAGGAGGGAGGTGGCAGCAGCTGGGGCAGAGCTTGGATCCCTGGCTCCTGAGAAGGGGCAGGAGGGGACCCACCCTGTGGCATAGAGGCTGATGGGCCTCTCAGGGGCCCGTGACTCCTGTTCTTGGCCCCCAGGGTGCTCCCTGTGGGACCCCAGGGGAAGCTGCCCCTTCCTGGTGCCTGTTCTGGGCTGGGCCAGCCTGGCGCTCCGTGTCTTTGGCGCTGGCTTCCACCTGCTCATCCCCGTTTGTCCAGGCCTCTGGCTCCCGTGTCTTGTCACTGGATTTGGGGCCAGCCCGTGTGGCCAGCCGTCTCTGCTGCGGGCGATTCTGCTTCCGGGCTGGGTGGCGCTGGAGAGCTTCCCTGAGCATAAACACGCTTAGCTAAAAACAGAAACAAGGTGATTCATTTTAAAGAAAAATCTGCGGCAAAGGGGAGACAGGAGGAGCGGGTCCCCATCGCGGAGCAGTGGGAGCGGCTGGGAGCCCCGCGAGGGCCTCCTTGGCTGCTGGCCAGGGGCTCCAACATGGGCGTCCAGCCCTGCTCCCCGTCCCGGTCCTGCCAGGCTCCCTCCCCTCCTCTCCCTCCCTCTGCCCTCCCCAGGGCAGCGTGGGAAGCAGCCCTGAGCTCCTCCCCGTCTGGAGGCGCTCCCTGTGGGGACGGCCCGTCTGTCCTTGTCTTACGCTCTGCATTTCCCTGGGCAGAGGTCCTGACCGGGCTGCTCTGGACCTGGGCGGCCCTCAGAAGAGCTTCTTCCAGGTGTTCCCGAGGAAGCTGCTCCAACAGGTAGGTCAGACCCTGGGCCAGGGCCCCTCCCTGGGAGCAGACCTCCTTCAACCCAGTCCCCACTGTGTGACCAAGGTCCGGGCAGTGGCAGGGCACTCTCCCCTTGGTCTACCTCCCTCCTTCAAGGAGCCTGGCTTGCCTGGAGGGCATCCCCTGTTCCTGTCACTCATGGGGGGACACAGAGAAGCCTCGCCCCTCTTCCTGCTCATCACGCAGCCTGTCTCCCTGGCTGGAACTCCCTCCTTCCTTCACAATGGACCCAGGTCCCTTCTACATTCTGCTCGGCACTCTCGGTGCCTTGGCTTTTGGTCCTGTTTCTTCATGTTCACAAAGTTGCTGCCACTGCTCCAGCGCTTCTGACCTCACGGCAGCAGCCCAACAGGACAGCAGGCTTGTATCTCATTGGCTAGACCCTGGTCAGGTGGCTACCACCTGCCTCAAGGGAGGCTGGGAAAGCCATGTCTGGCAGGGGCAAGGACACTGCTGTGACAGGACCAAGGGTGATTCATTCATCCACAGGCAACGTGCGTCCCAGTCCAACGGACCTGGTGGTTTGGTGCCAGGCAGAGGTGAGGAGCGGCTTTCACAGGTGGCCTGGAGAGCCAGGCGGGGCTGATAGGCGGGGCTGATGGCCGGGGCAGCGCGAGAGGTGCAGCTGTCCCCCGCCCGGAAGTGCGCGCTGTGCTCCCCACCCCAGGCCGCGCTGTGTCTCTCTGTCCACCGCCCTCTGGCCTGCTGCCCGCGGTGTGGTGTCCTCAGCACCTAGGACAGTGCCCGGCATGGTGCGGGGGCCTGAGCAGCAGCCTCTGCGGGAACGGCCTCCCCGTGAGGCGGGAGTCTCTCAGCCTCACTTCACAGACGCAGAACGGCCCAGACAGGCCCAGCGACTTGCTGTGGCCAGTGAGCCTGGAACTGGGCTTCAGGGGCTGGCCCCAGAGGCCATGCACCCCCGCCCCCCATAGAGCCCACTGCCCCACTGGGGCAGATGGATGGAGGCTCCAATCCTGGCTCCATAGCCACCAGCTGTGTGACCCAGGGCCACTGTCTCAGCCCCTCTGGGCTTTGCTTCTGGTTTGCACAGAACAGCAGCCTTCCTTCCTGGGCACGTCAGGAGGGGGCACAACGCCTGACACACGCGACCCCCACTGCTGCGTCATACAGACCGACCAAGGCCAGGGGACGCTCAAGGTCACAGAGGCTCTGGGTGCAAGGGCAGGCCTGTGTGGCTGGGAGTGGCACCAGGAGCGAGCCCTCCCGGCCTGGCCAGTTCCCAGGCCCGTGCCCGCTGCTGGCGGGACAGGCGAAGGCCGGGCGCGGGACATGGTGGGCGGCTGCACAGTTGGTGTTTGCCTTCCTTGCCCCGCCTGTCCCCCCCAGGCCCAGGGGCTTTAGGCCAGGTGACAGGTGGGCAGGGCCCCTGGCTGCCCTGCCGCTCGGCTCCTGGGCGCTGGCCAGGCAGGGGCACTGTCCTGGCCCTCCTGGGGGTGGAGGCTTCCTTAGGAAACTTTCTTTCAGTTCTAGAACTGGGCAGGTCCTGGCGGAGCCCAGCAGGTGGGTCACTGTGCCTGCGGGAGACCAGAGGGCGGCCCATGGGACAGCCACCTCCGGACATGCCTTCTCCAGCCGGCTGGCCAGGGGTTCCGTCCCCAGCCTGGTGTTGGCAATGGACAGAGCCGCGGGAGGAGTCCCTGTCCTGCCCGGCTCAGCGACTTCCCTCTGGCCTCTTTCCTCTTTGATGAGATGGACGTAGGATGGCAGCCGCACCCGGATGCGGACAACCTGGTGAGACAGTGAAGAAGCCGGCGGAGCAGCGCGTAGCCACCGCCACGTGACTCTCCTAACAGGTCCCCTGGTGAAAGCCAGCTTCCGCCCCTTGACCCCGACCCTGACAGACCCTTGAAGTGCCTCTGACCACATGGCCTCTGCTCCCCGGCTCCTGGCCCAGCTCACTGGTCTCCTGACTGGAGGGATGGCTCTCTCTGCCTCAGGACCTTTGCACCTGCAGTTTCCTCCACCTGGGGCAGCAGGACCTTCTCATCTTAGCACTTCAAGTTCGCCTGTGAGGAGAGGCCTTCCCTGTCCCCCTTATTTGAAGGAATATCTGTCTCTGAGTGACAGGCCACTTCTGGGCTGGCTCGCTGTGGCCCTAGGACGGTGCCTGGCCCAGAGTGGAGGGAGTGCAGGATGTTGTTGGGTGGCCGGGGAGTGGGTACCGCCTGCAAGTCCCTGGGGGCTGGGGGGGGATCCCCTCTCCTCCTGAACTCTGGCTTCCTCCGAGACCGCGGGCCCAGAGGAGCAGCCAGCTGCCCCGTCTTCAAGAGGCAGGAAGAGGGGACGGTCACAGGGTGTGTCCCCCGACCCCGCACAGTCCCACCTGGACTCGCAGCTCTGCCGCAGGGACTCAAGCCCCCCGCTTTCTGTCCACTTGCTCTCGGGACCCCGCACTCCCCGCAGACCTGCCCTCCCCTGCACCCCTGCCCAGTGACCCCCTGTCCCCGCCCACAGGAGCTGCTGACGTCACCTGCCAGCCTGGCTCTGGGCGCACGGACTCCCCTCGGGGCTCCAGCACACTGTCAAGGCAGTCAAACAATATCCCCTGCCAGGTTTTACAAGCATTCGCGGCCTCGTTCCCAGAGCCAAGCGCCCTCTTAAGACAATGCGTCTGGGCCCGGGCCGTCCCAGTGCCGTGCTCGGCCTTATATAGGCAAAAGCTGGGGAGTCCCTCTCCCTGTTCGGGTGGCATCTGGAGGCAGGCTGCCACCACGCGGACCCCCAGAGGCTCCTGCCTCCAAATCTGCTGCCCAGGGCGGAGGGCAGGATGAGGAGGCCAGGTGGGCAGGCCACCACGGGCCTGCTCAGAGCCTCCTGGTGTCCCATCAGCTGGCGGCCTGAGTGGCCAGGCCGGCACAAGCTCTTACCAAATAAGGCCTGGGCAGCGGCCTGGGCAGCAGCCTGGGCAGGCTCGCCTGTGGGCAGCTGCGCCGTGGCAGTGGCCTGCCTGTCCATCCCTCTACCCGGGGCTGCTTGCCAGCCAGCTGCCCTCAGGCAGCTCCAAGGGCAGCCCCGGCCGGGGGCAGCTCCAGACTCCCAGGGTCCCCTGGAGAGGAGCTCCCACCTAGACGCCCAGAACGTTCCTTCTGCCACTGAGCAAGGGCCAGGTGGAGAAAGGTCCCGGGCTCCGGCCGCAGCTGGGAGCCCCCCACTGGGCCGGGGATGGCCCCCTCGCAGCTCCCATGACTGCCCAGAGGTCTGGGGATTACCTGTGGGTCAGCTCCTGCCCCGGGCCTGGTTGTTGGGGTCAAAGGGCAAGTCTGGCCAAAGGCTTTGGATAGGGGTTGGGGGCTCAAGAGCAAACTGAGGGCCCTGGGCAGGGACCCCTGCCCCACTGTGCCTTTGAGGGTGGGGTGTGAGCCCTGGGTAACTTGGGGGCCGCCCTATGAGGCAGCTCGCAGCCCCCAGGAGCCACCCTAGGTGGGAGTGGCGGCTCCTGTCGGGAGCAGCTCTGTCGCAAGGAGCCCCCCACCTGGCTTGCTCCCCATGGGCAGCTGCTCTTCTTGGAGTCTCAGTTTTCCCACCCTGAAAATGGGTCCCACCCACACCCTGTCTGGAGGTGGCCGTGGGCATCGAGGGGCAGGCTCCAGAGGGCCTGCTGGGCTGTCTGAGGGTCAGGCCAGGTCCTGCCTGCTCCCGAGGCCCCTCCCCATTCTGCATCATCCTGGGTCCTGGGGTGGCCCCTCCAGTCCCCTGCCACTCCCGGAGCAGGATGTGGGGCGGGCTGTCGGCTGCTGCCTGCGTGAGCAGGGGCGTGTGTGACTGAGTGTGCCTGTGTGCCTCAGGGCATGTGTGTGTGCGGTGTGTGCGTGCCCGTGACTGAGTGTGCATGTGTGCGAGGGTGTGTGTGTGTGCCTAGGTGTGTGTGCACATGTGTGAGTGTGTGTGTGTGTGTGTGCCTAGGTGTGTGTGTACGTGTGAAAGGGTGTGTGCATGTGCCTGGGTGTGTGTGTGCATGTGTGAAGGTGTGTGTGCATGTGCCTGGGTGTGCGCATGTGTGTGTGTGCGAGTGTGTGTGTGCAAGGGTGTGTGTGCCCCCGCCTGGGTGTGTGTGTGCATGTGCGAGGGTGTGTGTGCCCCTGCCTGGGAGGGTGTGTGTGCGTGTGTGTGTGCACGTGCCTGGGAGGGTGTGTGCGTGTGCCTGGGTGTGTGTGCACATGTGTGAGCGTGTGTGCACTTGCTTGGGTGCGTGTGCACGTGTGCGAGGGTGTGTGTGCGCCTGGGTGTGTGTATGGGGCACTGTGAGCACAGCCGTGGAGTGTGACAGCCCTGTCACCCGGCAGGCAAGTGACCCTAGCGTGTGGCTCAGCCTTGTGGCGCAAGGTGGCGGTGTAGCCGTCTCTGCCAGCTCATCCAGAGTTCTGGGGACCTAGTGGGAATGGGAACCCCCAGGCCCGAGTCCCTTGCCCAGAACTGGGGCCCAGTGCACACCCTGAACTGTGGCCCTTTGTCTAAAGAGTCTGCCTTTGACGGCAGCTGGAGAGGTGAGGGCGGGAGGCCCTTCGGAGGGTCCCTTTCCCACTGAGTGGGCCCAGTCCCACCCTTGTCCCACCCTTGTCCCGGCAGCCACGCACACCCAGCCCTTGGCGGTGAGAGTCGCCAAGGCCGCTGCCCAGCTGGATGCATGGCGGCCTGCGGGATGGCACGGCTCTGCATCAGGGCCTCGGAAGTGGGGGGCCCCCGTCTGGACACGCAGCCTTGATGGAAGGGCCACTCTGCTCAGTGGGCGAGGGTCCCGGGTGGCTTGCTTTAGCTTGGCTGGTGATGTTGGAGGCTATGTGGGCAGGCTGTCATGCCTGGATGCCCCCGAATGGCCAGACGGCGGCCTGGGCGGAGCTGCGGGTAGGAGGGACCTGGGAGCCCAGCTCCTGAGAATCCAGAGCCTCCCCTGACCCCCCAGGGCCGGCACTGCTGGAGGCAGGATTTCTTGGTGGTCCCCAGACCCCCCACCGAGCCCACTGGGGACTCACAGCTGTGCTGTTGGAACCCTCAGGGATTCTGCTCAGAAGCTTCCAGACCTTCTCCGAGGATGGGCACTGGGTGCTGCTCATTCCCAGGCTCTCCAGAGCCTGGGACAGCATTGGCACAGAGGGACAGAGGGACAGAGGGACCGACGGCCTTCCTGCATGGCTGGAGGAGTGGGACACCCAGTGTGAGCAGGACAGGGAGCTGGTGTCCATTGAAATCACCGCCAAAGCTGGGATGGAGGCCAAGGCGACCGCTGGCCTTCACCCTGGCCAGACCCCACTCACCTTGTCTCCGAAACAGGAGACAGGAGAGCCGGGCACTGCCGACGGGGCTCCCCTGTCCTCGGTTCCTGAGCCACGTGGCCTCTGCCCTTGGCAGCTGCTCTTGGTCTACAGTGGAGAGAGCCACTCTGGAGCCCTGACCAGGCCGCCATGCTCTTAGATAAACTTGTCCCTTGAGTTAATCAATCAGCAGAGGTTTATTTGGTGAGGACCTCCTGCCAGCGCTGGTGCTGGTTGTGAAGAGCAGAGGGAAAGGAGCTGAAAGACATCCTCCTCCAGGGAACCTCGGTCAGCTTTCTGCCTGAAGGATGCAGAAACCAAGAATCAGAGAGGTCGTGTGAGTCACCTAAGGCCACGCAGCATGCCTGTGACTGCTTTGGCCTATAAGGCTGCTGCCTGCAGAAGCTGGCTGGAAGAGATGGCAGAATGGGGTGTCATTGGCGGGGAGACTGGGTTCAGAATCCTTCCTTTGGGACTTGGGAGGGACATTTCACCCCCAGGCGTGTCTCCCGACCTTTTGGAGTCGCTCACTGATGTATGCCGGCCAGCACCTTGGCGCCTCGGCTTCGGGGAAAGTGGGGACGGGGACCACCGGCCCCTTTGCCCACTCAGCCCTCTCTGGGCCACGCACCCCCTGCGTGCTGGGACCCGCCGCGATCCAGCACTGCCCTGCGGTGATGGAGGGAGCTGGCGAGGAGGGCAGAGCCTGCCTGTGGGGACAGGTCAGCGGCAGGAGGAAGCAGGGAGGCGCGGGGTGAAGGGAGGAGGGCCGAGCAAGAGGGGAGCCTCTTCCTGCGCCACCTGCCCTTCTCCAGGGAGCCACAGCAAGTGTCAGGCCCCGGCTGATTTGTGTTGGCCTGGTCAGCTCCTCACGCCCGAGACCCTCAGGGCCACCCCAAGGCAGGGGCTGCCTTCCAAGAGGAGCAAGCTGAGGCTGGAGGAGGGGGCCGCACTGGCCTAAGAGCACACCTTCTTTTCTTTTCAGTACCGGAGATTGAACTCAGGTTACTCGGCCTCTGAGCCACGTCCCCACCCCTTTTTGTGTCTTATTTAGCGACAGGGTCTCACTGAGTTGCTTAGGGCCTCACTAAGTTGAACTCACCATCCTCCTGCCTCAGCCTCCCGAGTGCTGGGATTGCAGGCGTGGGCCTGCGCCCGGCTCGCAGCTGTTTGAGCGTGGCCCTTGGGCAGTACTTGCCCCAGCTTTTAGTTACAGGGGTGACAAAAGAAAAGAGTGAGTGTGCAGGGGAGAGGGGAGGCGTCTTGGGACTCAGCTGGGCCTCCGGGCTTCCAGGACGCCCCCTGTCTGCGTGCAGGGAGGCCTGGCTCTACCCTGCTTCTCCGCTGCCAGCTCAGGGACAGGCGAGCTGCGGCCCGTCCCTCGTCCTCTGGGCTCTGAACACTGGGGCACGAGGCAGCTGCCACCCTTCCTGGCGATGGCAGCCCTACCTTGGGCTGGCTTCTCTCTGAGCAGAGGCCGGCATCCTTGGCAGCCCGAGGGGCTATTTTTAAACCTCGCAGCTGGCTTCTGTCACCGCTGCTGTTCCCTCCGTGAGGAGACCGCGGGTTCTGCCAGCATCTGACCAGCCACACAGGCGCAGGTCTCAGGTGGAGGCCTGGGGACAGAGGGCTGCAGCCAGGGCTGTCCCCGGGGGGCCCTGGCAGGGAGCAGCGGGGTCTGGCAGACAGCAGGTGAAAGTGAGGTGTGCTCCCCAGGAGAGGCGCCCGAGGCAGGAGGGACGGGGGCGGCATTCCTGGTGGCTGTGGCTCTGGTGGCCTGGTCCCTCTGGGTGACAAGGTGGGCTCTGGGGCGAGCAGCCTGGGGGTCCCCGCACAGCTCCAGTGTGGTGAGATGGGGCTGGTCGCTGCCCCGTGCGGCCTGCAGGTCATCCCCGGAACACACGGTGCTGCTGGCCCCGTGGCCGGATGGCCCTGCGAGGCGTCCCTGTGCCTCCGTAGCCACTGGAGAGTGGGCGGCAGGCCTGACCACCGTGGCTCACCCGCTGTAGGTCTGTCCTCCTGGTGGCCGGGTCTGGGAGAGGGCAGTGCCCAGGCTGCTGGAGTCCTGGCTGGTCCGCGTCGCCTCCGCCGTCCAGCTGGCAAAGCCAGGCCCTAGGCCACCCCGATGCCGGCGACCTCCAGACGGGAGCAGCACAGAGCCACCCGCACAGGCCGAGGCCGGGGAGGGAGGGGACCCAGCCGTGTTCTCAGCCGTGCCTCCCGCGGGCACCTGCGCAGCTCCCGGCCTCGGGTTCCCATCCGCAGGTGGTGACTCAGCGCGGCCAGGAGGGCACGCGAAGCTCTCGGCGTCCTGCCTCGGCGTCCAGCCTCAGTGTCCAGCCTCAGTGTCCTGCCTCAGTGTCCAGCGTGAGTGCCACGCAGCCAGAGCTCAGGACACCCTGGGGGAGTCGCCGCACCTCGCTCTGTGCAATGTCCCCGAGTCGCTCTGACAGAACCTGAAGTGCCATGGAACCCACGGGGACCCCGGCCTCCGTGTAAGGTTCCCACCTCTGCCTCGGGGACAGAGTGTCACGCAGGCACACACTCACACGTCCCTCCTGAGTCATGCTGCTCGCAGGCACCTACCTGGCTTGGCCTTTGTCTCTCTCGATCAGCCTGGGCCGTGGCCTGAGGAGCTGTGGTGTCCAGGCCAGGGGACGAGACTAATCTCCACCCAGCTCAGCCGCGGGTCTCTGTGTGACCCTGAGCACGTTTCCCGCTGTCTCTGGGCCTTGGTGTCCTGACCACAGTGACCGCCGGCAGAGGGTCGAAGACTCAGACAGGGCCAGCCATGAGCCGCCCCCAGCCAGGGACAGAAGGACCTGTGCAGGGCGAGGGGACGGTTCTGCCCCCGTCAGGGCCCTGCAGCCCGGCCCCTGACCCCCCGTGCATGACCCTCGCTTGGCTCCGTGGCTGCCGCCTGCTCTCTGGTCTCGGGGGCCAGCGAGCCAGCCTGCCCCGGCCGCTGCCCCGTGGACTTGGGGTTCACTCACGATGAGCCAGGCCTGCCTGCTGGCGTGGCCACCTGGGCCAGCAGCCACCATCTCCCAGGGGAGATGCCACTTAGTCTTCGGCCCTGGCTGGGGAGTGACTGGGGGGCCAGGCCCTGAGTGTTACTTGGCTTCAGCTGCTTTGCTGGCCTGGGCGCTGGGCCTTTCCTCCGAGGGAGCCCAGAACCTCTGAGCTCTGGGCTCCATCTCGCTCCCAGGAGGAGGAAGGGCTGGCGCTGGGTCACAGCTGGCCAGATGAGAGGGTCAGGGGGTGTGGGTGGTGAGAGCTGCTGGCAGGTCAGGCTTCGGGGGGGCCCACTTGGGGCAGGAAGAGGGGGCGGCATGGAGGGCCTGGGAGAGAGGCCGAGGCCAAGGCTGGGAGCAGCCCGCACACCCCGGCACTGGTGAGGGGTCCTCACCACTCGCCCAGGGGAGCCTGGGCTGGAGTGTGAGGCTGGGGCCCTTTGGATGGGCCCTGTCCCCAGCCAGCTCGGGGGTCGCCCACAGGCGCCCGGATCGCCCCTCTCTCCTGTTGGCTGTCCCTCCCCTCCAGCAGAGGCCTGGGCGGCTGTTGCCCCCTGGCCTGGCAGGGCTGCCTGACTGTCTCCTCCTGGTGGGGCCGGTGGTGGGACTGGGGATGCCCCAGGACCACAGGCTCAGGCAGCCCCGTGGAGATGACCCCTGATGGCTCAGACGCCCACCTTGCTCCTGGAATGGGAGGGACGGCACGGTCCCTCGCCCAGCGCCACACCTGGCGGTTCAGAGACGCAGGTGCAGCATGGAGCTCGGACCTGGGCGGGTCGGCTGCACACGCCCGTACCTTAGTCCTCAGAGGGGGTCAGCCCCAGTGCCCGGCTGGCAAAGGAGAAGGCATGGGGCCTCTGGTGACAAGCCCAGGGTGCCCGCCCGGGGTGGCACTGACCGGGGCTGCGGCCCTGGCCTCTGGTTGTGCTCCAAGTCCTGCAGGCTCTGCAAAAGCCGGGAGCCCTCTCTGCGTCGTCCTGAGAGGGGACGTGGCCGCCCGGCCACAGAGGCCACCAGGGCGCTTTGGTCGTGAAAGAGGAACTTTGGAAGCCGCATTCTTATCTGCTCCCCGCAAGGGCAGGGACTTGGGGGCTGCAGAGAGGGTCCGTGCTCACTCGGTCACTCCTTGGCCATCTCAGCCATTTGCCCAGCTACTTGGGGGTGGCTCCTCAGGGAGACCGTCTGAACCCGGCCTCCGCACGGGACAGAGCCCTCTCCATCCTCCTGGCCAAAGGCTCCACGGTCACAGGGCTTCCCCCAGGGTCTGCCCGCAGCTCCCTCTCCTCGCTCTCGGCACCCTGTCACTGGGCTGGAACCCTCCCTGATCCAGCCGGACCCCATCTCACCCAACCACCTCTGCAAAGACCCCATTTCCAAATAAGGCCCCGTTCTGAGGATCCGGGTGAACATGAACTGGGGGACAGCATCTGGCCCAGGCGACATGTCAAGAATGGAGGTGGTGGGGACGCGCCTAGGTGTGCACCCAGGTATGCTGAGAGGCAGGAGTCCCCAGGGAAGCCAGGCCTCATTGTCCCCATGCTGGTCTGGACGTGACCATGGGTTGAGGGTGTGGCCAGAAGAGAGTGATGGAGGACAGAACCCGCGGTGCCCACGAGTCCAGATGTGGGAGGTGAGGGGTAAGAGCACCCCGGGGACCCCAGTGTGCCTCGGGGATGAAGGAGGGCTGGACCATGGCACCCTGCTCCCCCGTGTGGTGACGGAGACTTGAGGGCTCCTAGGGGGACAGCAGTGGGTGGCCTTGCCGATGACCTGGAGGGGCCTCTCTGCCCTGGAGCAATTCTGCGCTGGGCTGGCCTCCCGTGTGGCCTGGCTGTGGGCCAGGGCCCGGGCGACCCTCTGCCCGGGCTCTGCCTCCTCTCTGCTCGCCTGGCTGCCAGCCTCTCTCGGGCCCTCTGGCCCCTTCCTCTGGGCCTGGCCCCGCTGCTGCCGGCTTCTGGGCCACTCGCCTGGCTCTGGTTTTCTGGAACACGCTGAGCAACCCCTGACCGTGGCGGCTCCAGCTGCAGAGCTGTCCCAGGCCGTGGGCTCTCTGGTTGGCCTGCCCCCTTGGTTACAGTGGCGCTGCTCCAGGAGGCTCGCCACGATGGCCCCGGCCCAGCCCACGCAGTCCTCCCGTGGGTCCCCGGGCCTGCGTGGCCCTCCTGCCGCCCATACTTCCATCAACTCGGTGACGATTTCTGCAACTGTCAGGTCCACACCTCTGTGGCTGGGGTCCAGGGCCTGCCTGCCCTTCTGCCCTGCGCCCAGCACTGGGGCCAGCAGCTCACAGCAGGTCCCACCGCCTCCTCTGCTGGAGGGCGGGTCTCCCGAGGGGAGGTGGGCCTGTGCCCAGAGGCTGCGGCCTGAGTGATGGGGACTGGGCTGTTTGGGAGTGGTCACCTCACCTGGCACAGGAACCACGGAGCCATCCTCTCCATCCTCTCGGTCTCTGGACGCCATCCTTCCTCATCTAGGTCTCTGGACGCCATCCTTCCTCATCTAGGTCTCTGGACGCCATCCTTCCTCCTCTAGGTCTCTGGACGCCATCCTTCCTCCTCTCGGTCTCTGGATGCCGTTCTTCCTCCTCTTGATCTCTGGATGCCATCCTTCCTCTTCTTGGTCTCTGGATTCCATCCTTCCTCCTCTTGTTCTGTGGATGCCCTGCCCGCCCCCTACCACTTACTCTCACCACCCCTCATCAACACTTCACTGACACGGTTGAACCCTCTTTAGCTCTGGCTACCTTTCCGCCCTTCCCAGAATGTGGGGGTGCTGCTGGATGGGGGACCCAGGCCCAGGCCGTGGAGCTGGGGAGCCCCAGGTTCAGTCCCGGCTCCAGCACCTCTCATCTGCGCAACCTGGCTGAGGGGCGCAGGGCCCAGGTTCTGCCTAAGTCAGGGTCCCCCCAGGAGGCCTCAGTGAAGGCCCAACTCGATGCAGGCACGAGGGCTTTGCCGGCAGTGAAGGGCCGATGGGTCTCCAGAGTCCACCTTTTGTTCTAGACAGGAAGAAGCTTAGTGTCCCTGCACCATGGTGCTCAAGTTCAAATGCCTTCCTGCAAGTCACCGCTCATCTGTCCTTGTGAGTCTGCAGACTGAGGCTCCCAGGTGCCTGGCGCTCAGCCTGCCTGTCCCCAGGGAGGGATAGCTTCGCAGAGTGCCTTCTGACTGCCCGCCACGCCGTGGCTCAGGCCTCCGTCCCACTCTATTGTCCCACTTGGGCTCACAGAGGGGAAGGGGAGGCCCCTGGTCACAGCCTGTGAGCGCAGGGCCCAGATCCCGATCGTGGCCCCGGGGACCAGACCTGAGCACCGAGCTCTGCAGAGCAGGGGGCTCAGGGCAGCCTGGCTGCAGGACGGCCCCTCGCTTGCCGCCTGCCCGGCCCTGCTCCACTCGCTGGTCGGGAGCGGGCCAAGGTCGTGCCCTGCTGCACCGTGAGCCCAGGCTGAGCCAGGGACCGAGAGTGCCTCCTGCCCTGTCCCCGGGGGGTTCCAACCTGCTGCAGGTCCCTCGAGGGCTCAGGTTGCCTGCCCACACCTGCCGGTGCTTCTGAAGGCATCGCACCCCCGTCTCCTCCCAGGCCCGGGGGCGGCAGGCCTGGTGCCACTCAGCCCAGCTCTGCCCAGAGCCTGGCGGGGCCGCCCTCTGCGTCAGTGCTGCTGAACAGGCCGAGGGACCCCCACAGGAACCCAGGGCCTGGGGGCGAGCGATGGGGAAGGGTCCTCAGTGGCTGACGGAGGGCAGGAGGGGGCTGTGCCCGCTGGCCAGCCTCCTGGCTCCAGGGTGGGGGCTGCAGAGCAGGAGCAACCGGGCAGAGGGACAGGATGGCACAGGAGGGGTCGCGCCCGAGGGGGGAGCTGGCGGCCTCCTGGAGCTCGGGTGCGCCTCTCCTCTCTCCTCTCACGGTCATGGCGGCTGGTCGGTGTCTGTAGCCTCGAAGTGGGAGAGAGAGAGGCCAGGCAGGTCTGGGCCCAGCTGACCCCTTACTGCAGCCTGGACAGCACATTTCTCAGATGGCCAGCCTGACTCCAGGCGGGGCAGAGGGAATGGACCCAAAGGTTAAGGCAGCCAAGGGGACGGACTCCATAGGAGGACAGCGGCCAAGACGTCGGTCCTGCCCCGGCCACCACGGGACATCTGCAGGCCTGAGGCAGGGTCAGTGCTCTCAGCAAAGTCGGCTTCAGGTCCCTGAGGAGTTACCGAGGCCACCACTGTCACCATGACCCACAGGCCAGAGGTGTCATCTGCAGCAAGGCCAGGGGACACAGGAGTGCATGGCCCAGCCCGTGACCTTCAGGACGGGTCATTCTTAAGTCATCTAAGAGCAAACGAAGCTGGAGGCCTTATTTAGGGGTTTCCTCATCAGCAGTATGTGAAGACCCATTTCCAAGCTCCCCAGGCCTGTCCTAATGTCCAACCTGCTCTTGGCCGGGGACTGCTCAGCTTCTAGAGATGGCTCACGGGTCCTGGCCACACTGTCCCATCCTTAGGCCTGTCACTCCCAACCTCTGTCTTTCAGGAGGGCACAATCCCTTTTTAGAGCTCACCTGCTTAGGCCAGGCCCACCTAGCCCCATCCCCCTGAATGATCCTATGTGGGCTAACTGAGTACTCCTGGGAGGGACGCTCTACACGCTCGCAGTCCTGCCTACACTCCAGGAAGGGAATCATGCCGAGCGCCTCCTCTAGGCAGCATCCCGGGGCCATCTTAGCATTCTGCCTCACAAGGCATGTGGGGGCTCTTCTGCGAGGAGTGGCAGGGCCGCCTTTGGCCTCCTCTCCCAGCTACGACGCCCCAGGAAGGAAAGCTAGCAAGAGGCCCGGCCTTTCCAAGGTCTCCCTACAGCCAGCTGCGGGAATCCTCCAAATCCCAGGCACTGCACTGGGAGCCCTGTGTCCCTGAAGCTGTGGCAGCAAAGGGACACGTGTGTGTGGCTGCGGTGCTTTCTGTCACGAGTGGCTGACACAAAACCCAGTTCAACGGGCTTCAGAAAGACAATTTTGAAGTAACTGAAATGCTCTTGGTTATCTGGCTTCAGGCACAGCTGGATCCAGTCTTCCAGCCCTCATCCTTTTCTCCATTTCTGCGCTGCCTTCCCCAGACGTGCCGGGCAGCTCACGGTTGGCCTCCCACCTCTCCTGCCAACGGAAAGCGAGGTTCTTCCTTCCCAGCGGTTTCCCTGAACCTCTGAGCATGCGTCAGGGTGTGTTCCACCCTGAACCAGCCGCTGTGGCCGGGATGGAATAGTGATGGACAGGGCCTGAGTCGGGGGTCCACCCTGGGGCTTTGGGAGTGGGGCTTCCCTACCCAAGCCACAGGGATTCCAGGGGGTGGGTGGAGGGTCCTCTGAGGAACTTGGAGTTTCCAGAAGACGTGGGGGAAGCGTGGGGGGCAGCCTGGTGGTGGGAGGCAGCCATGGGGGTGGGGGGCAGCTGTGGTGGGGGGGCAGCCGTGGCCCCACTGGGTGAGACAAGGTGAGAGCGGGGCCCTCCCCGTCCCACACCACCAGTGGAGGCTGGTGAAGGAGGTCCTGGAGCCAGGGCCCTGGCCAAGGGGAGGGGGACCAGAGGTCCCTCCTGAGGAGGGCCATGAGGGAGAGGGGCTTCTGGGCTGGGAGGGAGGCTGGCTAGGTGAACGGCGTGGGCAGCAGGCCCTCTCCCAGAAGCACCTCCACGCAGGCCCAGCCTCAGGGCCTCCGCAAGGGGACTCCAAGGCGGCCAGCGTGCTGGAGACCAGGCCCCTGGAACGTTCCACCCGGGCAGGACCCTGGCTGCTCTTGTCTCCTGGGCAGTGGGGGCGGACAGCCCATCCCTGTGACTTGTGGCCATGCGGGACGCACGTAGAGCTCTGAGAGTGTCCTGCGGTGACCGCTCCGCGCCCAGGGCCCTGTGCCTGCCCGGACACACTGTGAAGCTGCCTGCAGTGAGCGGGGAGCCCAGCTTCCTGAGGGACGTCAGATGTCACGACTTGGAGACGAAGTCACATGACCCCTCCTGCCCTGCTGCTGTGCTCTCCGCCGCCCCTGGGCCTCGTCTCCAGGAGGGCCCTGCTGACCTGTGCAGGGGGACAGGTGGGCCTGCTGGGCCCCGAGCCCTCCCGTCAAGAGGAGGAACCTGAACAAGACCTGATCAGGGTCGAAGACTGCAATTGCCATTGATCAGCTGTGTGGCCCCTGGGGGGAGGTTCCTGTCTGACCCTCAGGCTCCTCCTCTGTGGAGCGCTGGCGTTCACAGCGGCACAGCAGGGAACCGTTGCCAGGCGAGTTGAGCCTGTGTGGGCAGCACTGCTGTGGCTCCTCGCTGGTCACTGTGACTGTGGGGAGGACTCGTGCGTGGTGTGGGGCACCCTCCAGGGAGGCGCTGTTTACCTGCAATCAGGTGAGCTGGTTTTTTCGGGGGGCACAGGAAGCAGAGAGGTGCATTCGTGGCGCACGCGAGGGCCTGGCTGCTGCTGGCTGCCTGGTGCGGATCGGTTTACCCCTTCCAGCTCCTGTGACCATCTGACTTTCCCCAGAGCTCCCTCTCCTCCTCTCCCTGCCTCTCTTGATAATGGTGTGGGCCACTCTGACCTCTAGATCCATTTTCACTTTGATCGAGGGGGAACTCTGGCGGGGTGGGGCAGGCTGCCAGGTGGAGGCATCTGTCGATAGGGTCTCTGGATTGCGCCGAGGGCAGACACCTGGAGTGTGGCAGGTCTTGTGGGCGTGTGGTCCAGGTAGCACACAGGGCCCCAGGTTCCGCAGGACCCCAGGCTGCTGTTACTAGCTCCCTCGGTGGGTCCACGTGTGGCTAGGGTTAGGACTGTCCTGGGCCAGGGCTGGTGTTCCCTTCTGGCCTCACCTGGGCGGCAGGGTTGCCTCCCAGGGGACGTGAGGGGCTGGCTGCCCCAGGGTCCCTGGGCTGTGTCCAAGGGAGCTGTCTAAAGCCACCAAGGCCATTTCTCTGCTGCAAAGATGAAGACGCTGGTTAAGCACCTGGCTGCAGCGTGCGGCCCAGTGGCCTTGTGTCCGGTCCCAGGGACACTGGGTTCCTGCACCTGGGGGGTCCCGACACATGGGCCCCAGGATCTCTCCGTGGAGGGAAACAGGCTTCTCAGACTTTGGGAGGCCACCCATGCCCGGGAGTGCCCACCTTCTGAGCCCAGAGGTCCCTAGCGGCCTGAGATCCCCAGCCTAACCCATCCCAGGTGGCCCTGGTGTGGCTGGGTTGCAGACGGTGCTTTGGGCTGAGGCTGCCCATGTGTCCCTGCAGGGGAGGGGCCCGGGGCCGCTGCTTCAGGTCACCCAGCTCCGTCTAGAAGATTCCTGGGCCGGCCATGGACCTCGGAGGTGAGAGCAGCCTCTCCTGCCAGCTCCCAGGGCCCAAGCATTTCGAGGGGTGTCCTTGACCATGTGCCCACTCCCCTTGGTGGTGAGAGGCCCGGGGAGGCAGCCTGGGAGCTGCTGTGAAGCCTGGTCCTGGGAGCACTGGAGGTGGGGTCCTCGCTTTGCAGTGGGAGAAGCTGGGTGGGGGTCGTGTCCTAGTGGAAGGGGTGCTTCTGGCCCCAATCCCAGCCCCATTGCTCAGGGGCTTGGAGCCTCAGTTCCCTCCTCTTAATGGGCTAATGCCGGTTCCTGCTCCGTGGGGCAGTACTGGATCAGAGGGCTGGTGCCGTGGTTTATTTGAAATAAAGCCACGTGCGGGTCTCCCAGAGGTGGCTCAGGACTTTGCCACTGAGCAATATCCCCATCAGTTTTATTTGACTTTTTGAGACAGGCCATTGTTAAGTTGCTGAGGGTCTTGCTCAGTTGCCCAGGCTGGCCTTGAACTTGCGATCCTCCTGCCTCAGCCTCCTGAGTCTGAAACCTCAGGCATGGCCGCCCTGCCTGACCAGGGCTGCATGTGTCCTGGAGGGTATGTGGCTGTACGTCTCACACAGTCACAGGACCGTGGAGTCGGCACACATCAGGGTCCCTTGTGCTCCTTGCAGTAGGGTGGTGAGGACGGTCGGGGGCGTGGTCCCTTGAAACCTGTAACTGCGACCTGACTGGGGGAAAGTGTCCTTGTGAATGTGATTAAGGATCTTGAGCTGATCCCATCCTGGATTAAGGTGGGCTCCAGGTTCAAGGCCAGTGTCCTTAGGAGAGAAGAGAAGGGGAGGGGATGCAGAGGAGGGGGCCGTGTGAAGTCCTTGCAGAGGCCAGGGCCATGCGGAGGCCAGGGCCATGCGGAGGCCAGGGCCATGCGGAGGCCAGGGCGAGGTAGCCTCAAGCCGAGGAAAGCTGGGGGAGGAGGAAGGACCCTGCCCTTGGGGCTCGTGGAGGGGTGTGACCTTGGCCACCTTGATTTTGGACACCCGGCTTCCAGAACCCTGAGAGAGTGTCCCGACTACCGAGTTCCTGCTATTTTTTGTGGTGGACACAGGGAAGGACCACGGGCCGCGGGCGGGGGGGTGTTCTCCTTCTGTCCTGCAGCCCAGGCACCGCCCATCTCACCCGCCTGCCGCGCACCAGGTGGTGACTGGGGTGGCACCACGCCTCGCCCCTGCCCGCTGCCTTCCTCAGGGCCCGGCCGAGTCCCCAGGGTGCAGCCCTGGGCTTCGCCCCTGTTGCGACACGGTTTAGAGGAAGCTTCTCTGACACCCTGCAATCGGACTTGGCCAATTTCCTTGCTGAAATCAGACCTGGTCCCCGACACAGAGCCCAGCGCCCCGTAGACCCAGGCTGGGGTGTGGCCCCGGGGCTCCCGGCCCGTCCCCGGAGAACTTCTGTGCTGGGCCCGTGGAAAGGCTCCGCCCATTTGAGGACAATGTGGCTGCATCCTGGGGGAGACGCCCTGGGGGGAGCTAAGGACCGTCCTGAGTGGCCCAAGCTGGGCCAGCTCTCGGAGTCTCACTAGATGTGTCTCCAGGGGTCAGGGGTCAGGGCTTTCTAGGTGAGGCCCCCTGACCCCCGTGAGGGCTGCCAGGGGGAGACCTGGGGATAAGCACCCCTGCCCTGGCCCCAGGGGTGTTCTAGGTGAGGGGACCCCCTGGTGAGGGCTGTCACCCCCGACCAGGCACCAGCCGTGCCTAAAGCACACTGCTCTCCACGTGGAGACCCCGTCCTGGGCCCAGCGGGTGTCCTTTGGTCTGGGCACTCAGCATCCCGGAAGCTGGCATCTCCTCCATGGGCCACGGCTCGGTCCCTCTCATGCCAAGTCCTTGGCTTTATGTTTCCCTGCGGTTCTTGCATCCGGACCCCGGGGCCCGGCTCTCCCTCCCTCTGGGCCCGGGAGCTCCGAAGCTCATGTTCCCACCTGTGAAGAGCAGCTCCCGTAGCCAGATTGCGTTGGAAGCCCTGCCTGCCTGCTGGGGTGTGGTGTGTGTGCAGGTCGCCTGGCCGGGGTGACCCCGGTGCCCTGTGACCTGCCGGGTCACAGTGACAACGGATTTCAGTTGCCGGTTGGCACACACGGAACCTTTCCAGCTGGGCTTGCGAGCTTTCCATCTGCTCCGTGCAGCACAGCGTCCCGCGTCCCCGCTGCCTGGGCACGGCTGTCCCCAGGCTCCTTGCCCCTGAACCCCACGTCCCACCAGCCCTGTGGCACGCCAGCCCCGGCAGCTTCTCCTGGGCCCTCCAGGCCTCCGGGACACTGGCCCGAGCTCGCCTTTGCTGTCCAGAGGTTGAGCCCTGGCCTGCAGCCGCGGGCTTCAGTACCCTGCCGGGCGGTGGTGTGAGTGTCACTGGCCTCAGGTCAACGGGGAAATCAAGGTCCCCAGAGCTCAGTCCGCTTCCCAAAGCACACAGCCCGCAGGGGCCGAGGGGGCTTTGACGGGCAGTGTGCTCTGGAGCCTGCTTTGCTCCTCGGCCCACAGGCCTCTCCAGATCCCTGCGAGCAGGGCTGGGCTCGGGAGGGGGCTCATCCAGGCGTTCCTGCACCTCAAGCCCCGCCCCCTCGCCCCTTCTGCAGCCGCCCCAGTTCCAAGAGAGAGGGTAGCGTCCAGTGGGCAGGGAAGTGGCGAGGACGGCCAGCACCCCGGGGCTGACCACAGCACCTCCAGGGCATGGCTGGGTGGCTGGGCGGCCCTGGCCCACGCTGGCCTGCAGGACCCGGGTCTGGAGAAGCTCTGGCGTGAGCCAGGCCTCAGCAGGGAGTGGGATCTGTAGCACATCTGGTCCCAGGTCAGTCGACTGTGATTGCCAAGCGCTGGACCGTCCTGCAGTACGTCACGGACAAGTCTCACTGAGTCCTAACCAAGTCCCAGTCGTTTGCCAGCCATTTGCTCCCTGGGGACATGGTCAACGTCTGCAGAGACTTTCGGCTGCCAGGCCTGGGGAGGGTGCTGCTGGGTCTTAGGGAGCAGCCAGGATGCCACGAGTCCCCTGGGCTGCGTGGGACGGCTGCCCCGGGCCCTGCAGCTGTCACCGCCTGGACACCTGGAGTGCCCTCACTGTCATGGCCCCTGCTTCTCAGGGACGGAAACTGAGGCTCAAAGAGGGGAAGCTCCAGAGTCACCACCCGGAGGCAGGTGGCAGGGTCACTGTAAGAAGAACAGAGTCATCAGTCCCGCAGGTTCTTACAAAGCCCCTACTGTGTGTTAAGTGCTAAAATCACATCGGCAAGTGCTGGCATCCAGCAGGTACTCATTAAATGCTGCCAGGGCTCATCACAGGGAGGACGATGCTTGCTGAGTACTCAGAAGTACATCAGGGCCACTTTCAGTGACTTGGTCTCCATTTGGACACCAGCTGTCCTTACTGGGCTGGCTGGTGCGTCCCCCATCCCTGCTCTTGCCAGTCAGGCCCATCTGCCGCTCCTGGGGGTGCCTCTCGCCTGGAGGCAGGGAGGAGACACAGTCCCCTGGGGCCACACAGATGGTGGCCCGGCAACACTCAGGATGAACCTATCTTAAAAACTTAGTGGTTGTTTATCTCAAGTTCAAATTGAACACGGCGTCCGCCGTCTCCGCCAGGCCTCGCAGCCCTGTGCTTTCACGGAGAGTGAGACCTACCTGCAGAGAAGCACAGCACTCAAGGGCCCAGTGGGACACACGTGCTGGGCAGCCAGAGTCCAGCTGGAGAGAGGGGTGACCCTAGGAGTCCTTGGTGCCCTGCTGGCTTCCCTGACCACTGGCCTCCCAGGGTCACTGCTGTCCTTACTTGAACGCCACACACCAACTCCTCCTGCTTCGGGTGACCGTGGCCTGTCGTGTCTGGCTTCCACTCAGGCTGTGGAGAAGTGTCCTGATGGCCGGTGCCTTATGTGTCCTCAAGCCTAGAATATTCCATCACCTGATATGCCGCCATGTGTCCCTCCAGACCCACATGGGGGCCTCTGATGGTTTTCTGGTTTTGGCGTGTTCCAGATAAGCTGCTGAAAGCCCTCGCACACAGTCCCCTCAGCCCCCAGCTCAGCCTGGCCTGGACCTCCAGTGGCTCGGTGCGGTCTTGTGCCCGTTAGGGGGTAAGCCCGCAGGACCCAGACGGTCTCCAGCACAATGCCAGCACACTGGAGGTGCTTAATTCCCCCCAGGGGGTGAAAGAACTGCCCCTCTCTCCCCGGGCATCTCAGGTCAGGGCCCTCAGGGGCAGTGCCCGCTGGGGGTCAGCACGGGGCACACAACGTGGATTTGCATCCATTTGACTGAGGCTCCAGCAACTGCCAGGCAAATGTGAGCAGCACGGGCCTTGGGCTGGGGGCTGGGAGGGGGCTGTGTCCTCCCCACGGTCCCACCTGCACTCTGAGTCCCACTTACAGCGAGCCCGGGCTGCCCAGCTCCCCAGGTCTCCAGCGGGAACATGCCTGGAGCTTCTCAGATGCCTGCAGTCGCCCTCTTCCCAGCTCAGGGATGCACCGCAATGGATTCCAACCCCAGCGCAACCTGGCTCCTCAGACCCTGGCTCTCAGTCCATAAAAATAGCCTGCTCGGGCTATTTTGGGTTATGGAAAACCACAGGGCGAGGGACTGTTCTCAGGGAGACCAAGGGGGGCCCGAGCCGCTGACCCAGGGGCAGAGAGACCCAAGGCAGCTGCAGCTGTAGAGGGACCCCCCAGTGATCAGGAGCAGCCTGAGCGCAGGAGCAGCGGGAGGCGACCTGTGAACGCCGTCCCAGGGTCCCTCCTGTCCACCATCTGGGCTGCTGGCCTGCTGGCCCAGGGTCAGCGAGCCGTGGCCTGGATGACTTGGCTCCTGCCAGGTGGCCTGGTGGCTTGAGAAGTTCTTGGCAGGAACAAGGGGCACTCGGGCAGGGCGGCCAGGCTGGCAGCGGGGGGCCCAGGGCCGCTCCTCTCCTCTGTTGGAAACCTTAGAAGCTAATCTGTGAAAAAGGAGGAGGTGGGATCCGGGGGTGGCCTGGCCGGGTCTAAGTCACCTGTTCCTTCCAGGAGCGTGAGCTCAGCCCACCTGTCCATCAAGTGCTGGGAGGAGCAAGGGCCTTGCCAAGGTGCATGCCAGCTGCTGTGACCACTGTCCCCAGACGCGCAGGGCTCTCAGCAAGCTGACCAGGGAACTACAGCCGCAGGACGGCCTCCTGGTGCAGATCTGCTCATCCTGCCGGCCTGGGCTCCCCAGGGTGTACGATGGGGCTGGTGGCAAGCTGACGGCAGTCGCGTGAGCTCTAGATGACGCAGGGAGGGTCAGTGGGCAGGGAGGTGAGCGGCCCCCGGGTCATCTCTTCCCACGTCCCCATGGCTCATTTCTGGGTGTTGGAACCGTCACATGCTACCCGGAGCTCTCCGCCCTGTGCCCAGAACACGCTCTCCTTCCACTCCCTCTGTCCCCCGCCTTAGGTGAGCCTCCTGGGAGCCTCAAGGTCCAGCGGCCAGCCTTGCTCAGGGCCAGGCCGAGTCTGAGGGCCAAGGACACCACCGGGGGGGACGGGTCTCTGTGGAAGCCCCATGGCTGTCCCCAGGTGCCTGCACCTGGCTCTGCCACCCCTCTGGACGAGGAGCCTGTGGGTGCAAAGGTGTTGCCCAGCCCCCTGCAGGTCCTGCAGGTCGGTGCCCTTGGGGGATCAGAGAGGCGAGTCCTGGGTGAGATCAGCTGGGCTGACACCCCTCCCCTGCCCTTCCTACTCCCCCACCCCCGCCCCCCGGGTGTCCCAGCTGCCAAGCCCCCTCGGGGTTTGATGGGGGCCCTTTGGCTCCTCTGACCCTGAGTCTGAACGGCAGGTGGGCTGTTGCCATGACAAGGACGAACTTTACTGGGCTGGTCTCACTCTCCATTCCCAGTCCCACTGAGCGCAGGGGCAGGGCTGGCCAGTGGAGGCAGGGCTGTGGCCACCATGCTCCCAGGGTGTCCCCTCTGTCTCTAGAGTGACACCTGGGTGGAGTGGGGGTGGGGGATACTGAGCCCATCCCAGGCTCACCTTCCTGTGGGGGCCCTGGGCCAGGCACCCCGTGCCCACCAGCCCAGCCCAGTCCCTGAGGTGGGCCTGACCCCAGGGTCCTAGACACCCTGGCCAGGGATGTCCCCCTGGAGAGCGTCCTCCTTCCCTGTGACTGACAAAGGAAGGTCAGGCCACCCTCCTGTCCTTCCCAAGACCCCTCTGTGTGGAGGAGCTCTCTGTGTGGGTGCGGGGTGGATAAGAGCAAGGCCAGCGGCCTGTTTCCCAGTGGGTGGCCCAAGCCCCGTCCCCCACGGGGCCAAGGTCAAGCCAAGGGTTCTGACCGAGAGGGTGGTGGGCCTGTTGACCTGGAGGGGCCAGGCTGGACTTGAGCAGAGGCTTGAGGAGCAGAGTGTCAGATGAGGCCCTGGCTTCCGGGTCAGAATGTGGCCCAGCCCCTCGGGCCTCCCAGCCTCTGCATCTGCCGAGTGGGCCTTGGAGACCTGTGCTGAGGGCCTGGGGCACCACACACCCCGCTGCACCCCAGGGCCTTTGCAGGCCGGGCCCTTTGCCCCGCATCCTCTCCCTGTGACACCCCTGGGCTCAGATCTCTGGCTGCCCACCTCCCTCCCCAGGCGCCTGCCCTGTCCCCGCCCCACTTTCCTCTGGTGTGAGCAGTAATGGATCCTAATCCTGAGTCACCAGAACCTTCCACCACCCTGCAGCTGGAGGCAAAGGAGCTGTGGACTCTACCCACATGGCTGAGGAGCCGGTCACTCTGCAGGACTGCCCGAGGGTCAGAGCAGGGCCCCCAGGTGTCCACCCTGACCGTGTCCTGAGAAGGAAAGCCAGGTTGCAAGTGGACGTGGGTTGCTGTGCTGTGGGGGTGGGACAGGGTCTTTAAACTTGGGCAAGGTAAGCGAGGGTCAACCCCAGCGTCTGAAAGGTCAGCCTGGCCTTGGCTGGTCTTGAGGGTGGAGGCGGAGGCCTCAGGATGGCTTCTGGCCTGGGAGGCAGGCAAGGGGCCCTCCATCAGGGCACGCTCAGCCACATCTTGGTTCCAGCCATCTCAGAGCAATCGGAGGTAACTCTGGGTGTCATCTCCTGACGTGTGACAGTTGTCACTTGTGACGGTTGTCACGGCAGCCAGAGGGAACAGGTGCAGCCGCCTGGCTGATCGAGTGATTGGAACCTGGGTGGCCCTCTCCAGGGTCTGTCTTGGGTAGAGTCTGAAACTGTGGCCTCACCACCGGGCCTGGGTTTTCCAGGACAAGCTGGGGTCAGTATCTACCTCCACAAGGAGAAGGAGGCGGGGACATGTGGCCTCTGCCTGCCGGACACTTGGGGGTTGCTGGCCTATAGCTTACAGTCCCGGGCTAGGTACTCCCAGCACTGTCCCCCAGAGTAGCCGGTGGCTCCCAGAACGCGCCTGGACTTCCCTGGGCTGGTAGGGTGGTGTCCTGTGCTTAGGCTGCTGGGAGGCCCGCTGAACACGGGGGTGGGCGGAGCTGGGCCACGTAGGCAGGGCACCGCCTCGGAGGACAGCAGAGGGTCAGCAGAGGGGGGCTGGGGCTCTGGCACGGCAGGAGGCCAGGTGTCACTCTGAGGAGCTGTCACAGCCATTGCCTCCTCTCCCAGAGGCCGGCAGTGCACTTGTTTCCTGTTTGGAGTTAAATTCAATTTGTCTGCAAGAAAACAAAGCAAACAACCACCCTATAGCTTAAAAAAGGATAGAAGTGCACTTCTCTATATTTTTCTTTCCTATACAATTAAGTCTAGGAGAGCGTTCCAGGACTAGGAGGGAGGCGCCCTGCAAAGGCTGCAGGTCTACCCTGTGCCTTGGCTATCCTTGGGGTCTAAAGTCGTTGCCTAAGCTCCCGCCATTATGTCTTCTTTTCATCCAGGAAGAAGAAAGGAGAAAGATGTCCCCTGCTCCTTTTTAAAAGTGAACTTTGGACTGAGCTTATCAGGCCTCACTACCCACATTGAAATGATATGCAACATTATTTTATTTTCTGTGGTGCTGGAATCCAACCCAGGACCTCGTGCCTACTAGGGAAGCTCTCTACCACTGAGCTACACCCCCGAACCCTCCCCTGGTCCTTTGAAGAGCATTTTTCACAAAACTGCTGATCTCTCTGTGTCACATGGCTGTACCCACGTAAGGGAAATGTCCTTATCCTAGGTGGCCACGAGATCACCTGAGAACTGGGAGCCTTACAACTGGGGCAGAAGAGAATGGACGCAGGGACAACCCACATCCCTGCCAGAGTCTGCCAGGTCCGGTGTGTTTGGAAGGATCAGTGGTGATGGGCAGGAAGCCGGCGTAACCGTGCCCAACCAGCTGTGTGACCACAGGCAAGCACTTGGCCCCTCTGGGCCTCTTTTTGCTGGTCTTCAAAATAACTAACATGAAACCAAATGTGTCCAGTGTCCCCGTCTGTGGAATCTCTCTGTGGGGCTAAGAATCGTGTCACTGGCTGCCAAAGACAGTTCCTCGAGCTGAGGAGGAGCGAGGGGCTGCCTGCGTGGGCTTCCTGTGCTGGGGGCACGTCCCCTCCTAGGCCAGCTCCTCCTCCTGACCAGCGTCTGACCAACGAGCTGCAGAGGTAGAGGGCGTCACTCACCATGTCGGCCGAACCAGGAAGCTACCTTCACAGACAAAAGCAAAACAGGGTAATCCAAGCGACTTGGGAGGCTGAGGCAGGAGGATGGTGAGTTCAAAGCCAGCCTCAGCAACTTAGCGAGGCCCTTAGCAACTCAGTGAGACCCTGTCTCTAAATAAAATGCAAAATAGGGCTGGGATGTGGCTCAGTGGCCGAGTGTCCCTGGGTTCAATCCCTGGTTCCAAAAAAAAAAAAAAAAAAGAAAGAAAAGAAAAAAAAAAAGAAAAACAGGGAGCGCTGGTTCCCACGGCTGCTGTGACCAATGACCATCAACCTGGGGGGCTTAATCACCGTGATGGAGTCCCTGGTCGTTCTGGAGGTCAGTGTGTGACCAGGCCTTCCTGGGCTGGGGCCAAGGTGCCCACCCCATCTGGAGGCTCAGGACACAGCATGTCCTGCTCCGGGGAGGCTGCAGGCCCCAACCTGACGCCGTCTTGGGAGGGCAGAGCTCTCGTGTCTGCCCCGGAGCCTGCTCTGGGGTGGGCGGTGGGCAGGGCTGTGACCTCGCTGGCCGAGACGGCTTGGTCCTCTGGAAGTCCTTCAGACTGATCGGGATCTGAACTGGTTTTAAGCAGCCAGTGAACAGAGAAGGTGGCGTGGGCTGGGGCTCCCCTGCCCAGCCCTGGTCCCTCTGTGGCTCCCCAAGGCCAGCGTGCGCCTCCTGACACACCCCTCCCCTCAACACTCGGGGTTCTTGGTGCCCCTTGCAGTTGGTGCCCAGGGCAAGTTCCCAGCCCCGGCCCCTGGGAGTTGAGGGGACAGCTGGAAATCTGTGGGCTAAGCACCAATGACAAAGGGCAGTTGTCCACTGACCTGAGAGCCCAAGGACAGAGCCTAGGAGCCCCCACGCAGCACCAGACTCTGAGGACAGATGGGGAGCAGGTTCCGGGCAGTTGGGTGCATGGGATTTGGTGTCTTATTCCCGGGGTCAAATTCTGGCTCTGTTCGAGCTCTGTGGCCCAGGGCAGGTTTCTTACCTTCTCTGAGCCTGGTTTTCATTTGGAAGAGGGGGAAATGATGGTGTCCTTTGTGTTGTGAGGCTCACATGCTGGCCACCTAGAGGTCGTTCCGATGGCCCCTGTCACCTCGAGGCTGCAGGAGCCGGTCCCCACTCCACAGACGATGGCGATGGTGACATTGATGGGGACGACAGGAAGCGTCGGCTCAGCACTTGCTAAGGATGAGGCCTGTCCCAGTATATTATCTCCTTTTAAGAGTCTGAGAGTCACAAGGACGGCTGCTTCACAGAGAGAGAACGGGGGACCCCGGCCCTCCCTGGCTGTGGCTGCCCCCGCCATGGTGATCTGGGGACAGTGACCACAGACTGAAGCCTTGGAAACCCTGAGCCGCAGGAAGCCCTTCCGCGTTGTACGGTGACTCTCCTGGGTGTTGTGGCCGTGGGGAAGCGGACGCCCCCGTGCCTTAGGCAGAGTCCTCGCTCGATCTTCTGCCACACGATTAAATAGCATTTCAGGATTTAAAAATTTCCCCAAATACCCACCTTCTTATCTCCAGTTTCCATGAGGGTCTGAATGCACCTGGGGTGGAGAGAGGAGGGAGACACGGCTCTTTCTGGTGGAGGCTGGTGACTTGGGCGGATGTGCCTGCAAATCCTCGATGCCTCTGTCAGATCCCGAGAAGGGTCTGGGGGGAGTCTTGCCACCCCAGCTTTTCCCATTTGGCGGGGAATTTAGATCCCCCATCAGGTGAGTGAATCATATCAGCACGTCCTTCTCTTAACCTCATGCCTGGTGGGCACCCTGTAATCCCAGGGGCTATGGAGGCTGGGGCAGGAGGATCAAGAGTTCAAAGCTGACCTCAGCAACTTAGTGAGGCCCTGGGCAACTCAGCGAGACCCTGTCTCAAGATAAAATATAAAAAAGGTCTGGGGATGTGGCTCAGTGGGTCAAGCACCGCTGAGATCAATTCCTGATACAAACAAACAAAATAAACAAAAATGAAAAAAAAAAAGAAAAAGAAGAATTACTTTAAAAAATAAGCCTTACGACACTGCTACCATGGACGGAGGACACCGTCACTCGTCAAAGCTGGGACAGAAGCAGGCACACCGTGGGCAGCCCTCTGGACACCCTCTGCTCCCGGTGAGGCTGGGTCACCTCCCCACTTATAGATGAGGAGGCAGGTGGGACTCTCGAAGTCTGTGAGCCACAGTGGGGGTCCGGGGACACTCAGGACCTCCTCCCTGTCCTGTCACGTGTGGACCACTGGACCCTCCCTGCATCTCAGCGTTCGCTGTGCTGGGGACCTGGTGCCTGGCTCGGGAGCACCCGTCCCCACTGAGATGGGCAGCTGTCTGTCACCAAGACCTGAGGAGATCAAGGCAGAGAGAACAGGTCCGCTGGACCCTTGGTTTGGGAGTTTCAGTCCCCGTCGGCCCTGTGACCTTGGACTGGGATGAGGCAGCCATCGCGATGGGCGAGGCCACGCACACCTGGCTGCTCACCGCATGGCCAGGATGTGAAAGAGAGAGGAAGAGGAAGGGCAGGACTGCCGACCCCGTTGAGGGCATGCCCAGCGACCTGCGGACCTCTGGGCAGGCCGCCCTCCTCAGGCTCCTCCATCTCCCAGCTGTGGCACAGGGGAGACGAGGACCTCAGGACCAGGACCTCAGGACCAGGACCTCAGGACCAGGACAGCACCTCCCGCAGGCCATGCACGCTTAGGACCCCTGCTTGGCCACTGTCACTAACGCAGCTCACCCCACGAACCCCCATCTCACTGACGAGGGCAGGGACCGGGTGTGTCCCCCAGGGCACAGTGCACAGTGGGTCACTTGGTCAGCACATGAGTGACGGAATGAGTGACAAATTCAGACTCCAGGTCTGCCCTGGGGTTTCCTGCAGGAGCCACGTGACCTGTGGGGTGCCCTCTGCTGTGCCCCAGCTTCTGTCCCCACCTGCCCCACGGGGCTCCTGGACCCAGGTGGCCCTTGTCCCCCAGCCTCTGTCCCCACCTGCCCCACGGGGCTCCTGGAGCCAGGCGGCCCCCATGCCTCACTCAGGCCGCTACACAGATGGGACGAGGTGACACTGGAGGGGAGGGCAGAGCCTGGCTCCCGTGGGATGGCTCATCCTTGTAGGTGGCATGTGTGACACTGAGCTATCGTCACTGAAGACAAGGCCACGGCTTCCCGTTTACCACACGTTATGGTGTCTGATTTGAGTGCAGAGGAATGGGGACGCCTGGGGTCCCACGTGGAAGTGGGGGTCAGCCCCTGGGTCACTACAGGCAGGGTCGTGGTGAGTCAGCTTCTGAGAACCCTGCCTGGGCCGCGGGGACAGTGCGGCCTGCCCGTCCTCGGCCTGAGTGTGGGTGCCGAGCGGAGGCTGGGCTGTCAGAGGACCGAGGACACTTGGCTGGGCTGGGCCGCTGCCTGTCTCCCGGCCCCTGCTGGGGCAGCCTGGGCCAGGCGGGGCTGGTATTTTTAGCACACAGGCACCCCCACTCCCTGTGGCTCTGACCAAATTTAGAAATGCACGAGTCCGGCCGCAGCAGCGTGAATGGGAGGCTCCGGCGCCCGGAGAGCAGGGCGCTGCCTCGGGGAAGCCCGGGCGGGAGCCGCGGCCAGAGGGAGGCGGGGAGCACGTGTGTGGCCTGGACCGGCCTCGGAGAGCAGAGCAAGTCCCATGTGACGTGGGCTCGAGTCTCCCGGCCAGAGGGGCCCGGCAGGCTGCTGGAAGGGACGGGGGACGACGGGCCGGCGGTGGAGGGCTGGGGGTGGCTTTGCCCTGACGCAGAGCTTCCTATTTACGTCTCTCCATCAACATAACCCTGGGTTTCTTCTGAAATCGGAAAGCCTTCAGCTTCAAAAAGTTTAAAAATATCCCAAGATTGAGACGCTCCGGGGAAAGGGTTCTGCGGGTGATCCCGGTGGACCAGGGCGGAGGCTAGGGCCGAGGCTGGGTCCTCGGGAATCTGACCCACCGCCTGCTCCAGGGAGGCATGGCCAGGCCGGCCAATCGGAGGGCAGCGTGCCGGGCTCTGGGCACTGGCACCCCAGACTTGACGTCTGCTGGGCCCCGAGAGGGTGGGGCCTGGAGCTGCTGGCCACCTGCGACCCCAGGAGGTGACAGCCCAACAGGGCTGGCGTGAATGGAGCGCTCAGCTGGGAGGAGCCGCCTGAGGACCTCCTGCCACAAGGGCCCCTCATCCCGCTGACCCGAGCCCCCTGAGGCAGGAGGCAGGGTGCGCCGGGGCTAGAGGGTCAGCCCCCGGCGTATCAGAGGTGGTGACCACTGGCCTGATTAGATCTCGTGACGCAAACTGCAGTTTAGTGAACCTACGGAATGAAGGCGGAGTGTGTCCCACCAGCCCAGTCCCCTGCTCTAGGGTGGCTGCTCTCCTGTGGCCACAGGGACAGGAAGGAAGGGATTCTTGCCCCTGGTGACCGTGGGGCTGCTCCGGTTCCAGTCCGTGTAAGCACAACTGGGACATTTGCATGATGATGGCCCAGTGACGAGCTTCTCAGGCCGTGTCCCCAATGTGAAGCCCTGCGAGACGGTGCTCCTGTGTCTCCTCCTGACTCCACGCCCAGCGAGTCCCCTGGGTCACCTGGAAGTCACGTGCTGGGAGGATTTACACCAGGGCAATTGGCGAGAGCTGCAGCAGGGCCCTGAGGGGGCCCGGGACACACCGTGGCTCTGCCCTGCGGGGACCCCCGTGACTGGAAGGAGGAGGCTTAGATCTCTAGGGTGAGGACAGGGTTTCTTCTGTGGTTTGCCCAGCCTCCAGCTGGTGGATCAACACTCCGTACTGATGTCTGACTGGAGACCAGATCCAGAAGCCCAGGGTTCCCAAGGTCACCCAGTGGTGCTCAGGCTATCCTGACGCCTGCCCCGCAGGGACAGCCGCGCTCCAGGATCCGGCCCAGCTCTTCTCCTCAGCTCCTTGGGGCCGGCTTTCAGGGGCCACCGAGTGTGACGTGTGGGGCCCCCAGCTAGGCAGGTCTGCCCGTCCTGCCTCTTTGCCAATCCTCCTGATGGTGCTGGGGTGAGCCCGACCTGGACACTGGGGTGCCCTGCCTGGAGGCCCCCGACTACCAGCAGCTGACCGGAGGTCACAGGCCCTCGAGAGCCTGTGTCTCTCCCCTGGGGGGTCCCTCCTGTCTATGGAGAAATGGGTTTCCTGTTTTGAGAGTGGCAGAGGTTTCTTTCAAAATAATTGTATTTAGAGAAAGTTGGGAAGCACCCGAGGGTACATCCTGATCTGAGGAGCAGTGGTTGGGCTTGGGGGATCTCTGGTCCGGCCCAGTTTCCAGAAGCCGCAGGAGGGCAGGGCGTTGGTGGGCAGCCGGGAGCCTGGGCCCACCTGTTCTGTCATCCTCAGTTCCTGGGTTCTCAAGGTCCAAATGCCACCCGCCTCAGAGTGCTGGCATCCGTGGAGCCGGGCAGGGGGCCACGTTTCCTCTTTGAGTTAGAGGAAAAGCTTGGAGCCACTTACAAGGAGGGGCTTGGTGGCCTCTGGGGAAGTGGTTCCCCTGCAGTCATGAGGTGCATTGGACACGTGCTGCCCCCGATGGGTGGGATCGAGGTTCTGCAGAACTCCATCCCCCTGTGCAGGCCGCGGCTTCAGCTCAACCTCAACACAGGACCAAACCAACCTGCAACCTTTCAAGGCCCCGGCGATGCTGGCGGTATTGGCACACAGGCTTCCCTGGGCTCGCCTGGGGCCAGGCCAGCTGGGCTCCGCAGGGTGGAGTGGAGCAGGCTGGGGACCATGATGGACCCTCAGGAAATTTCTCCAACCTGGGCTCCTGAGCAGCCAGAGCCTGTTACAGAGGCCGCTGCTGTGCCTGCCCCTCCAGACCATCCGAAAAGTACCACAGGGCCAGGTGAGCACGGAGAAAGGAATAGTCAAGAAAATGTCCATCTGGGTTCAGCTGTGTCTGGGAAGGACGCCGTGTGAGCTTCATCTTGAAGAGCAAGGCTGCGTCAATCTTAAAAATCAGTCGACTCTGGACCAAGAATGCGATCATCTTAATTAATGCAGAGCAAGCATTTGACAAAATCCAGCATTCATTCACAGTGACACTGAGCTAGGTAGACAGGGTCTCAACCAGACAGGCAGTCCAAGAGCCCGCAGCTAGAGTTGCGTAAGCAGAAGGCTCCGTGCCCCTCCCCTGACTTGGGAACAAGACAGAGATGCCCACTCTTACTTCCTGTTCAACACCATATGGAGATACTTCCTGGTGCCACGTGGTGAGGAAAAAACAAGGGAGATAAACACATGAAAAGGGAAAGATGACCTTGTCCCTGTTTGCACAGGCCCTGGTTGTCTACACGAGAAGCTGAGGAATCTGCAAGTTGCTAGAACCAACGAGTTCAGCAACGTCACAGGACCCAGGTCCATAGACAAAACTCAACTATGCTTCTCCATATTATCGTAGGACTACTGGAAACAAAGCTTTAAAACAGTACAATTTATAATCACACCAAAAAATCATGAAAAACTGTGGTGTAAATCCACCATTTGTACAAGATCTTTGTACAAGGATGAAAGAAATCAAAGGAGACCTGCATACATGCAGGGATCCCTTCCTGTGCCCACGGACTAGAAGATTCCATATGGTTAAGGAGAAAGATTCTTCCCAAACTGATCTAAATTTTCTCTCCAACAATCCAAGCAACATTTTTGCTTGTTTGTTTTTCTGTGAAACAACAAACAGATTTGAAAAAACAAAAAAATATTGCTTGGATTTTTTTTTTAATGGAAAGGCAAAGGATCTAAAATAACCAGAGTCCCCCTTTTGGAGGACCTGCACTGCTGGTCTTGACGCTCACCACAAAGCTATGCAATGGAGATGGGGTGGTGCTGATGAACAGCCTCAGGGAACAGAACAGCCTAGAAACAGACCTGCACACAGGTGGCCAAGTCCCCTCAACCCCCTACCGGGGAGTCAGTGGAGGAAGGATGGGTGTGGGATCACTGGGGAGAGGTCAGCAAGGTCATCCACACGTGGAAACCAAACTTCCATTCACATCTCCTACCAGAAACAAGGTCTGGCTCAGAATGAATTGCAGACCCAAGTGCAAAACATACATGGGAAGCCTTGTGGAAGTAAACCTCGGAAAAGGTCTTTGCAACCTTGGGTTAGCAAAGGTGTCTGAGATATGACCTCAAAAGGATGATTCATCGAAGAATAAAATGGATAAATCAGACTTCGTCAACTTTTTTAAAAAATCTGCTCTTTGAAAGAAACTTAAGAGCATGGGAAGACACACATGGGGAGAAAGGATCTGCAAAACATAGGGCTGATGGAGAATGTGTGTCCAGACCACGGAAATAACTCTCAAACAACCGGGGTAAGAAGTGGTCAGAGGAGGTGAACAGAAATGCCACCAAAAAAGTGCAGACGGCAAATCAGCCCAGGAAAAGCCTTTCAAAATCTTTAGCTTTTAGTGAAATTCAAGTGGACACAGCAGTGAGGTCTCGTGACACCCTCTGGCATGGCTGACGGACACCCAGGCCGAAGCCTGGCAGGGCCAGGGAGGGGGTCTGGGGCCCTGGGAGCACTGTACCTGGAGGGGAAGACAGAGTGTAAGTTCCTTATGATGAGAGCACCTCTCCCGAGGTCCCAGAAACCTTACCCCTAGGTGTCTGCCTAAGAGAAATGGAAATTCACGTCTATGCAAAACCCGTATGCAGATGTTTGTAATGGCTCAACCCACAAACCCCCAATGGGGACAATGCAAATGTCCTTGGGTTGATGTTACAGTGTGGATCTGAAATGAGGCCCCGTGTGGAAGGCTGGGTCCCCAGTCTGCGGTGCCACTGGGAGGCGGTGGGACTCTCAGTGGGTGGGGCCTGGTGGAAGGAGGTGAGGTCACTGAGGAGTGCCTCGAAGGAGACACTGGGACCCCAGCCTCTTCATGTCTCCTTCCTGATCTCGTGAGGGGAAGCGCCATCTTCTGTCACACGCTCCTGCCACGATGTATTGTCCCTCCACAGGCTCAGAGCAACAAGGCCCGTCATCATGGACGCAAAGCCCTGAAACCGTGAGCCAAATACCTCTCCTCCATTTAAGCTGATTGCCTCAGGCATTTTGTCACAGTGACGGAAAGCTGACGGAGGCAACGGGTGAATGGAAGAATGGATTGTGGGATAGCCAGAAAAAAGATGGGATAATGCTCAGCAGTCCACAGAGAGGGCAGGGCTGAATCTCCAGTGCTGCTGAGTGAGTGATGATTCTATCTAGGTGACATTCCGGAAAAGACGGAACCACGGGGACAGGACCGAGTCAGTGGCTGCCAGGGGCGGGGGCAGGTTTGTGCTGGCGATGAAGCAGCACTGGGGGCTGTGATGGGGGCAATGTCCTCCACCTCTGGATTACAGTGCGGGTGACCAAGGCTCATTTGTCAGAACTCATGGACACTTGAAGGGGGGGCGTTTACTAGAGTTTTGGTTTAGGCCTCAAAATATTTAAGTTTTTTTTAAAATTTAAAACATATATAATACATTGTTGGAAAATAACACTGATAACTCTGTCATCCATTCACGGATAATCATGAACTGATTCCCATTTGGCCCACCTTTGAGGGCCTCAGCTTCTCATGTCTAATTTCTGATTCTTTCTGGAGGTTTTTTTAAAAAAATAATTATTTAAATGTCAAAATCCATGTGCACAAATTCACTCCTCCACACACTCGGGGCCCCGCTGCCCCCGCAAGCCATGGCGGGCATCCTCGTGGAAGGCTCGGTGCCCCTCTCCTTCCAGGGCAGCACCGTCCTGGCAGGACGGAACGAGCTGGCAGACGTGGTCAGCGAACCCTCTCTGGCCACCTGCATGTGACTCCTGTGGAGTCAGCGTCCTGCTTTGTCACCGTGGACAGCTGGCTCACTGGCCGTCCCGAGTGTGCGGCCACGTGGGCCTGCGTGGGGCAGGGTGGCATTCCACCACCCAGGTCACGTGTCGGGGGCTGGGCTCTGCCTTCACCCCTGGCTCCGGAACAGGCAGCTGCCAGGCCACTGGCAAGGTCCAGCTGCTCTTTGAGACAGAACTGCCCAGAATGCAGTGCCGGGGCCTGGCCAAGGCGGGAGCTTTGCCTTCCCGGCCATCTGTGAACAGAGGAGAAGCCACCCACGGGCAGGTGACCTCAGGTGGAGTCACACACACACATCGAATCCTCACGTGCGGCCCTGGGGTGGGGAGTATCCGGAGCCTGTCCTTTTGGCAAGATCCCTGCCCAGTGCTGGTGCCCAGAGAGGTGTGGGAAGCACCTTTGTCCAGGGCTTTGCAGTGACCAGCGGGGCCTGCACCCGGGACGGAGGGTGGGACGAGGGCCGGGACGTGCCATGGCCGGAGTGAAGCACAGTCATGAATCAGGAGGGACCAAGCTTGTGGGTCAATGTGCACACAGTGACCAGTGACCACCATGGTGTGAAGTGCAGGCCCAGGTGACAGGGTCCAGGGTCCTGTGTGCTGCCAGAGCAGGACACTCCCAGGACTGGGTGCCCCACACCCCTGAGGCATGCTGCCCACCAGCTCCTGGCCAAGGCGGGCTCCCCATCTGCCCCCGGCCCTGTTCCCAAAGTTCCCCTGACTCCCTTCCTCCCCCTGGGGCCTGGGGGGGTGGGCAGCTCCTCCCCCACGCTGACAGCATCTTACGATCAAGTGCACGGGTGGCAGTGTGCCTCACGGGGCACTGTCCTCGGGATCAGGTTCCCAAATTGCAGGCACACAAAGTAAAAAAAGGGGGGGTTAGGACTCACGCCAGTCTTGGGGAGACTGCTGGCCTGAGGTCAGGGTGGGGCTGCGACCCTGTGGCCTCCAGCTGGTCCTGGGAAGAAAGGTGCCAGGGCTCTGGCTGTGACACTGGCTGCACTGTCACCATCTCAAGACACAGTCTCCAAGGCCAGGATCCCAAGTGGTGAAATCCTGAAAGCCCACATCCCCAAATCACAATTCCCACTGAAGAAGGGCCGCCCTTGGGTGGACTGTCAGGGTTACGGCTCTAACCCCACAGCTGGATCCAGCCACCAGTGCAGGGCCACCTCCCCGCCTCCTCCAAGGTGGCCTCCTTCCAGCACGGCCTTTGTGCAGCAGGGCCACGGACCTGGAGGCCCAGGACAGGGAGATGGCAGGCCTGGTCCTCCTGCCACTCCCAAGGGCTTCTGAACCCCAGGCGGCGGCGCCAACTGCGGCAGGGCGGCCACCCCACCAGGCCTGTGCTCGTGCTCTCAGGCCTTTTTTCCCTGCAGAAGGCAAATTATTTAATTGACAAAATGGCTGCTTTTGTCTGGTAGAAAAGGCCCCGGGGCCCTTTGAAGACCCTTTGGTAGGCATGGAGGCCGTCCCGCGCTGCAGGAGCGTCCGGCCCTGGGGAAGCAGGTCCCAGGCTGCGAGGCCCCCGAGGAGCCCCTGCCGCCCAGGCTGAGCTTCCAGGTGCAAAGAGCCGTCGGTGAAGGGGCTGCGGGACAAGCAGGGAGGTCGGCTGCCCCCCAAACGCGGTGACACCTCCGCTGGATTCCGTCAGGCCGCCCGCCGTCCAGCGGGCGCTTTTTGTCCTTTCCCGCTGGCTGCGTCCCTGCTGGGACGGGATGCTAAGCACTGGCTCTGCTCTGAGTGACACCGCCCTGTTTTACGGCTGTGGTGGCTCGGGCCCTGGGGTGGAGTTACAGCACAGTAAGGACCAGGATGAGCCTTCCCGCCAGCGACCTGGGGACCCACATGCCACTGGCACTTGGTCAACAGGAATGAGCAATAGCGAGTGTCCTTTCAGCTGGAGGGAGGGGAGCCTTCCGGGAGCCTTGGCAGGGCCCGCCCACCCCTCCTGGCGGCCTTCCATCCCCTGGGCTCCACCAGGAGCTTTGTCCCCACAGCAGGTGTGCGTCCGTGAAGCCCCTGACCTGCACTCCACAGAAACCCGAGGGCAGGCACCTTGGGGACCCTGGGATGGCAGAGGAACCAGGCGCACAGGCAGCGCCTTGGAAACCAGGCAGCGTTGCTAAAAGGACCAAGCTGCCACCGCATGTGGCTTTCCAACCCAGTCCCCCCGTGACAGCACTGTGGTGGGACCGGAGGCGTGGGACCCGCCAACCAGACAAGCCGTCCCACCATGGTCAGGGGAGGGGGCCCTGGCCTATCAGAAGACCATGAGTGTGATCAGAAAAACTCAGGCAGTGACAGCAGAAGTAGCATCGGGAGGACAAGAGTCCTGTCACGCCAAGGGCGGGCTGCTCGGGAGGGGCCACAGCTCCGCGTCACCAGAGAGACGTGACAAAATAAAACAGGTGGGCTGCCAAGCCGCACAGCCACCGGGCTCCTGAGGAGGGAGCCCAGCACCCCTGCCTGTCCGGGGACGTCTGGCGTCACCGAGGTGGTCTCGGGCTGGTTTAAGGACGTGCCGTGCAAAACAGAATCGCGCTTGGAACCCTCTCCCCACACGCCAGGCTGTGGAGTCGGCCAGGGGCTGCGTCCCGGACCCCCTCTGCCCACCTGCGGGCGCTGCAGGCTCACGCGTTCCCAGCGCCCGTCACTCTCCAGGCTTCCTGAGCCCCCACCGTTGAGCGTCCACACCGCCGGGTTTCGCCAGCACCCCTCTCTTACTTAGCAACCTCAAGAGCAAGAGACCCCGTTACTAGTGTGGACAAGCCACTTTTTATTCTTCTTCCAGACGTCACCAAATTAACAAAACGGCCGAGTCCTGCTCCCCTTCCCGTCTCCAAGGGTCTCAATGCTGCAAAAGAAAGAGTCGCCTGCCCCCTTGTGGGGACCACGGGCACTGCTTCCATGACCGTCCAACCCCTTAGATCCCTCTGGGCTCCAAAGGAGCAGGGGCGACCTCTTGTTCAGGGGTCTGGCGGGATTGTGGGTGCAGGAGGGAACCGACGTCGGCCTTCCCAGCTGAACTTTGCCCCGTGCGATCTCTCACCAGGCGCCCCACACGCGAAACCTGTGACTTCTTGCAGAAGTCTGTTCGTGCCTTTTACTGGGGTTTAAAATCTTGTATTTTAAAATGTTTTTTGTACCATCTGTTCTTAAATTTAAAAGTTAATCGCAGTAAAATAACAACCTGAAGCTCAGCATCTCGGCCCTCCTGGGCAGACAGCGGGTGGAGCTGGGTCCGTTCACACGGCCGGCGACACTGACACCCCCAGGTTGTGGGTGACGAGCTCTGCTTCCCCAACGTTGAGCCTGGACATTAGAGAAGCAGCCGAGGCAAGCGCACAGAGCAGGTTTTATTTAAGGGTAGTAACCCGGACTTCTCCGGGGAGGGAGAAGGGGCCACGGCTGGTATTCCCGTACCCCAAGTGAGAGCGCCCTCTTCTTTGTTTGTTTGTTTTTTGGTACTGGGGATTGAACCCAGGGGCACTTCATCACTGAGCCACATCCCCAGCCCTATTTTGTATTTTATTTAGAGACAGGGTCTCACTGAGTTGCTTAGGGCCTCACTAAGTTGCTGAGGCTGGCTTTGAACTCTCGATCCTCCTGCCTCAGCCTCCCAAGTGCTGGGATTACAGGCATGTGCCACCGTGCCTAGCCGCCCTGCGTCTTTTATAGACTGGTCTCCTTTGTTCTCCTGCTCTCTCCCGCTTCTCTCTCTCCTCCCTGCCACAAGACTAGGCCCAGGAGATGCCGGTGGGAGGGCCAAAAGGTGGGAAGCAGATGGGCAGGGGAAAGGCCACCTGCAGTGATCCGGGTGGGTAGTAGCCTGGGGGCATTAATTAGCAATTCCCTGCGCAGCCTTTTGGGGGGGGTAGGATGGACAGGTAATCAAGGGCTCTGGAGACACTGACATTCCAACCTCCCAGGGGTGGCCTCCAACTTCCAGGATCCAAACTGGCCTCCATTTCCTCAATTCCACCCCATCACCTATAATTCTTGTTTCTGTTATAGCAACAGAAAACAGATTAAAATGTGCTCCCCAGGGAGAGTCAGCCCCACCCCAAATCCCAAATCCCCTCCCTATAGCCCCACCCTAATCCCTTCCCGTGCCCTATAAAAGTGGGCAACAAAAGAACTAACGCGCAATTTCCCGGGCACCGCTTTTAGGTGTAAGGGGATCCACGCTTTTAGGTGTAAGGGGATCGACGCTGGCCAGCTAAAATAAAGGCTTCTATTGGCTTTACGTGATCGGCTTGGATGATTTTATTTTCTTTGGGTACAACACCTCAACATCACCCTCTGTCCACTCCAGAACTCCTCTCATTCTGTAAAGTTGAAACACTGTCCACACTAAAGACTGACTCCCCACTGCCCACTCCCTCCAGTCCCTGGAGACCACCATTTCACTGTCCGTCTCTATCAATCTGACCACTTCAGGGACGTCTTGCAAGTGGGATCATGCAGTGCCTTTCTTGTGTCAGCAAAATGTCCTCAAGGTCCATCCATTTCAAACCAGGATTCCCATCATTTTTAAGGCTGTATAGTACTCCACTGTAAGACTAGACCACGTTATGTCTATCTGTTCACCCATCGATGGAATCTGGAGTGCTTCCACCTTCTGGCAACTGTGACTAAGGCTGCTACGAATGTGGCTGGGCAACTATTTTTTGGAAACGCCCCTTTTGGATCTCTGGGCATAAGCCCAGAAGCAGAATTACTGACTCATTGGTGAACTGTTCTTTAACTCTCCTGAGGATCGACATGCTGGCATCCCCAGCAACCCCACCATTTTGCATTCCCGCCAGCAGGCAGGAGGGCTGCGGTTTCCTGCCTCCTCCCTACACAGAGATGTGGGGTTTTTGCAGCATCGGGGATGGACCCGAGGGTCTGGCACAGGGCAGGCAAGCACTCCACCTCTGAGCCACATCCCCAGCCCAGGAAAGCATTTTTAAAGGACCTCATTCACATGACAAAGCGACAACTTTAAGTCATTTCATTTTATTGAGATGCAGAACATCTTTAAACAATAATCAAAGATAAACTATCAGAAACACAGTCGCCATGACAGGGCGCCACCATCACAGATGGAAGTGGATTATCGGGATTGAATTGATCTGCTGGCAGCACAAGGGGGCCCCAGGCCTTTCCTCCTGGGGAATTCTTTCCGCATGTTCCCACTGTGCGGGCTCCTGAGCTCGGGATGATCGTATCGACAGAGCGACGTTTTAAGAATCTGAACTTGGGAACTATCAATGATTTGGAGAAACGGGGCTACGTGGGAAGGTCCACAGCCAAGGGCTGCAGCCAGCCACGAAGACGGGCTCCCTGCAGAGCAGGCCTGGCTGACTCGGGCACGCAGGAGGCCCCTGCCAGCTGCCGGGAGGGGACACCCGGGGCCAAGGCCACATGGCCACCCACTATGGGCGTGGGGAAAGGAGCAAGTTGCAGGTGCAGGTCGCCATTGTTGGAGTTTTAGGTTTCTTCTTGCTCCGCCAATTATTTTAAAAATATAAACAAAGCCGGTTCAGCCTAAAGGGTGTGTGTGAGCGGAAATGCCCACAGGCAGCAGCACAGAGGGGCCAGGCAGGGCGACTTCACACCTGCCAAGGCCACACTTCAAAGCGAGCCCGGGAACCTCGGGGTGAGCTCCGGCCCAAGCGAAACGGGCCACTCGCTCACATCGAGTCTAACCTAGTTTTCATTTTCTCCTCAGTCTTCTCCTCTACAATATGATCTTTTTGGTTGAATTTAGAATTAATTATAAGTGTATTACGGTAGTTTTAAATTTCATGGAAAATTCATTTGTATAAAAAGGATATAAAATCAGTGTTTAATGTTTAAAATCGTATGGGAGCCACGAGGGGGAGTGCCCGGCAACTCCAGGTCCTCCGGCCCTGGCTGTGAAGCGTAGCTGGCCTGACCGGCCTCAGACTCACTGTGCTCCCAGCCCCCGCAGGCCCCAGAGGACGGAGTCCCAGGTTGGAGGCGCTGCCCGCGGGTCAAGGCTTCTGTCTTTTGTGAAATGCTGTCAACAATCCTAGACACTACTCAAACTTCGGGAACGGTGACGTCGTCGTCGGGAACCTGTCTCAGAGGAGACCACGTGTCCAAGGAGCTCTAAGAGCTGAGGCTGGAGAGGACATGCGGTCACTTGACCATCATGTTGAGGATCATTTCGCAGGTCATCTCGTCGTCCAGGGCCCTGCCGCCGGCCGCTGCGTCTGGGTGGGGGAGAGGAGCCGCCTGGCCCAGAAGTGGGGCCCCGCTGGCGATGGAGGCGTCTGCAGCAGCAGCTTCTGGGGGGACAGGGAGCAGGTGCGTCAGAGAGGAGTCCAACCACAGGCTGGCCGGCACCCAGAGGGCGGCCTCCGCCTGAGTCACAGCCCCTCAAGACCAGGACAGTCCTGCAGGAGTGCACAGCTGCCCTCCCACGGTGGCCCTCTCCGGAGGGGCATGTGGGGTCCCAGCCCTGGCCCTGGCCACTGGCTGCCCGTCCACTGCAGAGCCCACATGGGGACAAGGCGCAGTGAAGAGCCGGCTGGGGCAGGCCTGTCCCTGAGAGGAGCCCTGCGAGGGACAGGCCACCCGCCTGCCGAGCTTCGCACACTGCAGGGTGAGGACGCCTGCTGTGGTCACCGAGTCCACCCAGCCACTGTCCACGGCTCCCGAGGACGCAATGAATCCACACCACGGGCGCGTATGGTGGCAGTGCGGCTACAGGGTGCTTCTGCCCCGGCATCCTGGAGGCAAGGTGGGGTGTGGAGGGCGGGAGACCAGTTCTCAGGGGCACCCCTGGGGCCACTGCGAGAGCTGCCTCGAGAGCCCAGGTCACCTCGACCTGAAATCAGGTGACATCACAGCTCCTGCCAGCCGGGTCCCCCGTCTGAGCGCACACGTTGGATACGACAGCTGCCCCCTGACCTGGGAGAGTCCCACAGGCCCCCTGGCCCTCACCAGCTGCAGGGGGCGCTTTCCCAGCCTGGCCCTTCTGGAGGGTGGACCTTCAGGGCATGAGACCTGCCAGTGCCCCTTCCTGGCCCCAACTCAGTGACTAGCTTCAGAGATGAGTGTGGGGACGGGGGAAGGCCTGGTCCCTCGTCCACCTGGACGTCGGCGCCTGGGAAGCCCGTCTGAGCTCAGCTCCCACCACTGAGGGCGACGCCCCTTCCCGGAGTCGCCAGCCCCCCTGCGGAAGCCGCAGCTTCCGTCCGACTCTTCTCCACGGCAAAAACGTCACCATCTCTCAACAGGCAGCCAAGCCATTCGGAATCTCAGTGACGGTCACTCTAGTTCATGGAGGATTCTGCCCAAGGGTTCCAGGGCTTCAACAGATAGAGGTTTTTCCTTTTTGGCCCGGGGATGGACCCCAGGGCGCTTACCACTGAGCCACATTCCAGCCCTTTTTTAAAAACATTTTTTATGTGGAGACAGGGCCTTGCTAAGTTGCTTAGGGCCTTGCTGAGTTGGTAAGGCTGGCTTTGAACTTTCGTTCCTCCTTCCTCAGCCTCCTGAGCTGTTGAGACTAGAGGTGTGCCCCGCCCCTGGTGATTTTCACTGATAACTTAAACCACATGCTACGGGGCAGTGGGCTGAGGGCAGACTGAGGCGGAGCCATGGAGACCTGCCCAGCGGGGAGGCCAGGAATGTCCCCGGAGACTCTAGGACGGGCCCCACACTAGAGCTCAGGGTCGGGATGGGCTCCAGCGTCTGCCATGGGGGAAGGATTCAGACTCAGTCCCCTCCCAGCAGGGGCCCAGGTATGGTCACCCTCCTACCCAGCAAGTGAAGAAAGAGGGGTGCCAGCCAGTGGGCCCAGGGCGGGGCTGCAGAAGGGACCCCACGGGCTGCCCCGGAGGAGACCAGGGTCCCAGTGGAGCAGACACTCAGCACAGAGTGATACCCGGAGCAGGATAGTCCTGGGCACGTGCGGAGCGAGGCTGGCCCTTCCCAGAGTGGGAGACCTCAGGACCTGCCGGAGCACAGCAGTCCTGGGACCAGGTGAGGAAGGCGGCCACTGCAGGGGCAGCCGTGGGTGACGCCTCGAGGGCCTGGCCTTCTCAGCACTAGGGCCAAGGAGGGGCTGGGGCAGGGCAGGCTGGGGCCTCCTGTGGCTCCTGGTGGCTCAGGAGGGGCGCCTAGAGACGGCGTCCTGGACCAGGGTGGAGACAGGTGGACACGGGCGCTCAGGAGCTGAGGTCGGAGATCAAGTGACAGACGTGGGGCGGTGGGAGCCTTCATGTGAGGCGGAGGCCACATGGCCCAGGCACCCACTCGTCAGCTGGGAAGAGCAGCCTGGGGGATGCTGGTCAGCTCTGAGGCACCGAGAGACCCCGTATCGGGGTCCTTCTGCCCCATGATACTCAACAAAGCCTCCAGGCCAGGCCAGACCTACTCCTGCCCACTGAACAGCGAGGCCCTTCCCTTCCATTTTGCCCCCAGGAGCGCCGTGGGCAGCCCTGAGTCCTGGGGCCAGGTGGGGAGGCCCCAGAGCTGGCAGATGACGGCAGGAAGTCCTCGGGGATGGAAGACGTGGGATGCTGAGGACTGGCCAGCCTGGCCCAGGTGCTGGGAGGCAGGAGTAGGGAGTCTGGGCTGGGGACACTTGGACATCCACAGTAAGGTGGTGCTGCAGGGCGTCAGTGCGGGGACCCGGGGCCCAGCCCAGCTCGCTCCCTGGGCCGGGGCAGGCTGGGCACCCCTCCCTGCCTGTTTTGTCCAGTGTGGGAAGGCGGCACTGGTGCAGGGCTCGGCCTCTGCAGCTGGGGGACCGTCCTCAGCCACTCTGAGCTCCTTTATCACGGCAGCTCCAGGACAGCCCGGCTGGCACAGGCGAAGTGCAGTGTGACCACATCTCAGGTACCGAGGGTCAGATGCGGCTGTCACTCAGCCATGCAGACAGCTCAGAAGGGCCCCCGGGTGGACTGCCCTGCCAGGGCCTCCGGCACCGCCCGGTCACTTCTCCCCGTGACCCCAACAGAACCAGGGAGCCTTCCCTCACCGTCAGAACTGCCCGCCAGGCGGGAGGCAGCGTGGAGCGGCTGCAGCCGGGCGCCCTCCACCTGACTAGTGGACAGTGCTTCTGGCCACGTCCCCTGCACAGAGGTGCCCAGGGGGATTTACAAGAAAACTACCTGCAAATAAAACAAGATTGTTTAAATTAGGTACCGTCGTCCTTTCCTGCTTCCCCTGGGATTGCAAGCTTCCTCTTCCTGGCTCGCCTTTCTTTCCCTGAGGTGGCCGTCCTCTCCTGGCCCAGGTCACACTTCTCTGCATGTCTGTGCATGTTGTTCTGTGGGAGAGAGGACAGGGGCAGTGAAGTCAGCGTCCCCAAGTGCATTCAATGCCCGAGCTTTGGGAAAACACCAGGCAACGGTGCCCTCCCAACCCTGCAGCGAAGACGACCTTCCCAGGTGACCCGTCCTGTGGAACCTGGGCCTGGCCGAGAGCTGGCTGGTCTACCCCCTCTTCATAACAGGACTCGGCGAGAAGACAATTCGCTTCTCTGGAATGCCTCCTCTCCAAGGTGGGGACCCAAAACCAGAGATTCCATCAATTCTTTAGCACCAAGACCCTGGGGGCTGGGCTGTCCTGCCAGCTCCTCTCCTGACCTCCTGGGCATGAGGGCGTGGGGGCCACTGCTGAAACTGTACTTGGTGCTCGGAATTGGAAACAGTACTTCCTAGCCCAGCCCACGAGCGACACATTCTTAGTTAATGAACACAGGGTGATTCAAGGTCAGCCAGAGAATCGTCACTATTGTGAAGTCACATGCAAAGGTTAAAGCCAGGTGTTAAAAATATTTTTATTAGTTTTTGATGCCTTTATTTAATTTATTTATTTACGTGGTGCTGAGGATTGAGCCCAGCGCCTCACACGCCCCAGGCAAGCCCTCACCACCGCGCCCCAGCCCAGCCCCGAAGCTGGCGGTGTGCCTTGAACTTGCTGCTCCCACAGACGCCCCACCTGACCTGCCCTGGCGCCCACTCTGCTGCCAGGCCGTCCTGGTCACGGCGAGAGTAGCGCTGACCTAGGAGGAGCCGCGGAGGTCCCTTCGACTCCTCCAGTCTATGCGGGCAGGGGGTGGCCCACGCTGCCCAGAGGGGCCCATGCGGCCGGCCAGCTATTCTGAGACGAAGCTTCACCAGAGCTCGGCCGCCTCCATCACGCACGCCTGTCCTGGCTGCTGCGGCAGAGGCTGAGCCCGCGGCAGAGGCTGAGCCCGCGGCAGAGGCTGAGCCCGTGGCCGCCTGCCGTGCCCTGGTGATGAGAGGCTCACAAATGCCCAGCCTCTGGGGAGGCCAAGGACCAGCTCACACCCTCCCGAGACCCCAGGGCTGGGGACAGCAGCTCCGTCCCCACAGCTCAGCCAGCCTTCCAGAGATGCCATCGGCCTGTGCCGGGGGTGGGCTCAGGGAGAGGGAAGGTGACCAGCCCCCCGAGGGCACCCACCCAGCCAGGAGCCGCCAGCGCCCAGCAGCCAGAGTCCTCACTGGGCAGGACGGGCCTGGCCTGGGCACTCTGACCCCGGACATCACAGATACTATCCACGAACAGAAGGCTGTGGATGATGGAACTTTAACAAATCAATCTGAGTCGAGCCTCCAGACAGGCTTTCTCCTTGCAGAGAGAGTCCAGGCCCGTGCCACTGTCCCCCTGGACACGTGCTCCCTAGTCCACTCGGAGCTGAGACCACAGCCACACCCAGGGCCTCTCATCACCTGGGCGCCCACGGCCACTCAGCCCTCGCCCGCAGCCCAGGGCCTGCTTCCTGCCCCTGTGGATCCGCCTCCCCAGGGTCACCCGAGCATCTGCCCCGCGGTCCCAGCCTGGCTTCCGTCAGGGCTCCTGGTGCTGCGGCGGGGGCCGCCTCCGCTCTTCCTGTGGCTGAGGAGAGGGCACCTTACGGGGCAGCAGCTCTGGCTGCAGGACACTCCAGTGGTCTCCACTTGGGGCTGCCGTGATGGTGGGCGTTCACAGGCTGGAGGTTCTCCTGGGTGCTGTGTCACATGGTGACTGTGTCACGTGGTGACCGTGTCATGTGTCCAGGACCCGCCACGTCCAGGGTTCTCCTCCACGCTGTAGCCCACCAGCCACACGGGGGAATCCCGTCCCCACCCTCCCTTCCCTGGTCCCTGCCGCCTGGCTGAGGGCCTCCTCTGGGTGGCCCGGTGGCCCCGGTGCCCTGACTGGCACTTCCCTGCCGCTCTGCCATCTTCCCAGGTGTTCAGGGGCGACCCGCACAGCTTCTCTGGAGAGACGCCCGTTCAGGTATTTTAAATCTGGGTCCTGCCTGTTCGCGGCTGGGTTTGGTCCACTTGCTGTGGCGCTGGACGAGTGCGTGGGGAATTCCAGATGCAGGTCCAGACAAGCCTCCTCGATGGAGGAAAACTCCTCCTGAGCCAGGTTCTGCGGGACGCATGGCGGATCATCCCGCCATCCCGGGCACCCCGGCCCTTCTGCTCTGGCGGATGCTGCTCTCAGGTCGCTCGGTGTGGGCCGTGCTCCCTGGACCACCCACCACGTGGTCTGAAATTCTGCACAAACAGGGTTGATGTTCCAGAATGATCCACTACAGCACTCAGGGAAGACAGGCGCCCCGCTGTTTAACAGGAAAGACGAATTTCCCCGTAACAGCAGCCAGACACAGATCACTCAGAGCTTGGTAAAGCCGGGCTGCCGCCCACCACGGGGGGACGGAGCTGGCCACGGCGGTGGCTTAATATCGCCCACAGACTCTCTGGTACTCCCATGCCTTCCCCTGGTGAGGGCGCCGCACCTCAGATCCACCTCTGATGCCCGGGCTGGAGCCACCGGAGGCTGACTGACAGCAGCAGGCGCGGGGCCTCCTCCCGTCGCCCCACGTGCCCGGGGTGGTGCTGCCTCCAGTGTGGGGCACTCTGGGAGACGGGGACCCTTGCCCAGCCCGGCATTGGCGACACACAGCCCACCGACCTGCCCGGAGCCAGAGCCAGCAGGCGGCCGCCCCGAACTCCCCACCCACAGGAACGGGGCGGTGACAGACGTTTGCTGCTGGAAGCCAGCGGGCTCTGGGTGATCTGCGATGGAGACGCGAGGGGCACAGCCCGGAGGAGGAGACCAAGCGGAGTCTCTCCAGGGCGCCGGCTCTGCTGTCGGCACCTGAGCAATGGTGGGCCCCGGCTCCCTCTGCGAGGTGGCCTGCGTCTAGATCTCAGGAAGGGTCTAAACAGGCTTCAAACGCTGGGGCTCTCGGGGAGTCTGGGAACTCCCCAAAACCACCGGCTAGATTTGGTGCAGAGGTCTGCCCGACGGGGGGCCAGGAGACCTCCTGTTGGTGACAGAGGCCGCCTCAGTCCAGTGGGTGGCGAGATACCAGCCGGGCCTGTGTCCTCCCAGCGCCCACGCGCTTACCCAGCGGGAAAAGCCTTTGCCGCACTTGGGGCACTTGTGGACGGTGGGGACGAAGCCTGCATCGTGGTGCTTCCGGAAGTGGACGTTGAGAAGCTGCTTCTGGCGGAAGCGCTTGTCGCAGGAGAGGCACTCGAAGGGCTTCTCCCCGGTGTGGGTGCGCACGTGGACGGTCATGTGCCGCTCCTGGGGAGGGAGGACAGGCTCACCCGGGGAAGGCGCTGCGGCCACGTCAGCCCTGCCTGGCTCCCCTGCGCCCAGCGGAAGGGTCACGGCCTGCAACATGGCCAGCCTGTCCTGGACTCGTGCCGCCCTCTACGAGCCAGGGAGCGGGCACTCTGGTCAGCTCTGGGCTGGCTCCGCCTTGACCTTGGGGGTGCGTGGCCAGCCGATGACCCACGCCCTGCACTGTGGTCGGCTCGGATGGCGTCCTCTGTAAGGACCTGCAGCCCCGACAGTGCCGACAGGACTGGACTCGGAGCTGCGCCTGGGGTTCGAACGCAGGGGCCCCGTGGGGCTGGGACGCCTTGCATCTGCACCCCTCTCCGCCTGCTCCCAATGGCTTCCTCGCTGGCCCTCACCGACCCCGAGGGCAGCTCTGCTCACTGGCCGGGGAGCTTCCTGGTGGGAACCACCGTCTGAGCAGAGTGATAACTCGCCATTTCAAAAGCGAGACTGTAAACGTCACCTGGAAAAGGCATGCAGGTGGCGCCAAAGCACATCCCAGACCACGTTTGGCTTTAAATGCTCGTGATTCTAGCATAGTTCACGGCCTGTCTGCAAGACCACCGACGGCTCCACGGTGTCGTCCTCCCAGGCCCCCCAGCTCCGGATAACCCCTCCCCACGGCAACGCAGGTCCCGGCTGGGACCAGGAGCACCCAGCAGAAGCCCCCTCAGCACCCTTGGCCCTGACCTCGGCCCGCATGCCTCTCTGGCTTCCCCAGACACCCAGGTGTGGCCTCCGCAGAGCTCCTGCTCCCCCAGTCTTTCCCAGAAGCCTTCCTAGTTAAACAAGCTTTCTCATTTTCAAAGCTCGACCTGAAAAACCTTTATGTGAAGTGTTCACTATTTAGAGCCCACACTTTGAAATGTGTAAGTATCGATTCTCCCCTGTGGCACCTGGGGAAGCAGTCAAAACACAAGTCCAGCTGGGCGCAGTGGCACACGCCTGTAATCCCACCAGCTCAGGAGGCTGAGACAGGAGGATCACAAATTTGAGGCCAGCCTCAGCATCTTAGCAAGGCATTAAGTAACTCAGTGAGACCCTGTTTCTAATAAAAAATAAAAAGGGCTGGGGATGTGGCTCAGTGGTTAAGTGTCTCTGGGTTCAATCCCTGGTACCAACAAAACAGAACAACAACCAACCAAACCAAAATGAGTCCAAACATCATAGGACCCGCCCCACCCACTGGCTCTAAAGAGCGTTTGTCTACGTGGGAGACGCACACGAATATTCATTGTACTAGGAATGCAAACTCAGAAATGTAAAGGTATTTTGAAAAGCTAAAAAAAATCAATTCACTTAAAAATAACAAACCAACTACATGTTAACATATTTCTGTAGAAATAGTATCTATTTCTCAAAGCAAAACAAAGAATACTAATGTCTGCCTTCACCGTCGAGGCTGCTAACTTAGTATTTGGGACGAACACACAACCAGAACTATTCACCATTGATCTGAATTCTAACTGAACTGCCGGGCTTGTATCTGCTGAGCCTGACGCCCTCCAGACCGACCTCCAGACTGACCTCCAGACCGACCTCCAGACCGACCTCCAGACCGACCTCCAGACCAACCTCCAGACCAACCTCCAGACCACAGGGGGACTCTGAACCCGCCTCTGCCCTGAGGGGTGTGGAAGTAACTAGGGAAGTCCCGGTCACAGACGGGCGGGTGGAAAAGGAAGCAGAGCTTTCAGATAATCGTGGGTATTGTTCTTTGATATCTCGCCAAAACTCAGGAAATGGTATTTCGCAAGGTTTGGCCGCAGTGTGGAGCCTGAACCTAGGCCAAGCGTTTCTGTCCCGTTACGTTAAAACCCACGGGTCTGCGTGCGGTGGGTCTTCTCTCCGTGCATGATGCTGTGACACTTTGGATTGGCCACTTGGAAAGCTGGACTGGGCTTTGGGGGTTTTGTAAAGTGGACACGTCTCACTGAAAGGCTAAGACCCAGCCCACTTCCTCGGGGCCTCCTGATGTCACCCGGAGCCCACGCGACCAGCACACCCCGCGGCTCACGGTGGCCGACGCAGACTCTCCAGACTGCTCGTCTTTCTAGAGGAGGATTCCACCCCTGGTCACACTCCCCCTCAGGGACAGTAAGTGCCCCGGCTGCATGTGACATGCAGAGCTCGGCCACCACCTGCTCCTCCAGGGGGGAGCCGAGGGCTCGGGGAGGTGGCCAGTGGGGCTGGCAGCTCCCGCCACCCTGGGCTCTTCCTGCACACGCCCGGGCTGCCCAAGGCAGCGGAGGGGCATCGTGCAGCTCCCCTGGGTCCCACGTCACCGAGCACCGAGTTCGGGCTCAAGCTGGGCTTGTTCATGACTTCTACCGCGTCCCCGGGGACACGGTTAAGTGATAGGGCCCTGCGTTGGCCGCCAGTGCCCTGCAGCGAAGACCACAGTGATTGCGGGCCGGTGCCAGGCACCACCACCACCCTGGCACCTTGTGTGAATGGCACACAGCATGAAGGGTAAAGGGCAGGCTGGCCTCTGTAGGACCAGGCATGGCTGGGTGGGCCCCAGCCGTCCCCAGGGCCCCGGCTGCTGCTCTGAACTGGCTCCCGCCTGCCCAGTGTCCGCTGCGCCGGGGCGGGTGCCGCCGGCTCTCCCAGTGCCAGGGCTCCCCAGCCCTCTGCCCAGGCCCGGCCGCCCGCCGCCCGCAGACCCCGGCGGTACCTGCTTGCAGGCGTAGCTGCACACCTGGCACTTGAACCTCTTCTCGTCCCTGTGGCTCTTCTGGTGCTGGAGGAGCGCGTAGCGCTCGTGGAAGCCCGCGGGGCAGTAGCGGCACTTCATCTCCGCCGCTCGGTAGGTGTGCAGGTTGCGCAGGTGGACACCTGGGGCGGCCAGACCCGGCGCCGTTAGGCTGCTGGCGACGGTGCCCTCGTGGGGGCGGGTGGGGAGGGCCTCCGGCAGCACCCCACCTCTACCTGAGCCCCACCTCTACCTGAGCCCCAGGAAGCACCCCACCTCTACCTGAGCCCCACCTATACCTGAGCCCCGCCTCTACCTGAGCCCGGGAGCACCCCACCTCTACCTGAGCCTCACCTCTACCTGAGCCCCAGGCAGCACCTCACCTCTACCTGAGCCCCACCTCTACCTGAGCCCTGGGATCACCCCACTTCTACCTGAGCCCCACCTCTACCTGAGCCTCACCTCTATCTGAGCCCCGGGCGGCACCCCACCTCTACCTGAGCCCCAGGCAGCACCTCACCTCTACCTGAGCCCCACCTCTACCTGAGCCCCGGGAGCACCCCACCTCTACCTGAGCCCCAGGCAGCACCTCACCTCTACTTGAGCCCCACCTCTACCTGAGCCCCAGGCAGCACCTCACCTCTACCTGAGCCCCACCTCTACCTGAGCCTCACCTCTATCTGAGCCCCGGG
>JAJEJO010005738.1:489821-538522 GCA_020662805.1 Glaucomys volans
CACCTCTATCTGAGCCCCGGGCAGCACCCCACCTCTACCTGAGCCCCGGAAGCACCCCACCTCTACCTGAGCCCCACCTCTACCTGAGCCCCGGGCAGCACCCCACCTCTACCTGAGCCTGGGTGGCACCCTGCCTCAGCTGTGACAGCCAAATGCCACCCTATGTCCCCCAGGAACCACTGCTCCCAGGGGAGAGCCACTGCTGCAGAGGGATGGACCTCGGGTCCTGGGCGAAGCCCTCCAGCGTGGCGTGGAGGGTCTCAGGAGGCTGGTCCCGTCGGAACCGAGTGATCACTGAACCTCGCTCCTGGCGAACCTCCCACGGTGCAGGTGGACTCAGGGTGACTACGGGCCTCACGTAACAGACACCCCTCTGCATTCCGACTCAGACACCCCTGAGGGTCAGGCCCTGTCACTCCTCACACCAGGTTGACTGGCACACACTGCCTGGCACGCCCGAGCAACCTCTGCTCCACGCAGCCTCGGCCTGGCCCTGCGTGTCACCTGGGAAAGGCGGGCAGAGCAGAGGGCTGGGCGGCGGAGGGCCACCTGCACGGTCCACTCCGACCTCTGCAGGGGATTTCTCACAGTGGAAGGAGCCTCCTGGGGTGCACGGAGTGTGTCACCCGCGGGCATGTGACATAACTGTGCCACTCTGCCACCGTGTCAGAAAGCTTTGTGGCCTCCCTTGGCAACTGGCTCGTGATCCCTGGGTCCTACCAAGTCCACTGGGCTGTTTTGGGGAACGCTGGTGACCACAGCAAGACTGACGGAATGTTCCAGATGAGAAACAGAAGTGAGGATGGCCAAACACTTCTACTGTCTTGGAAATACTTCGAGGCATTCCATCTCACCTCCAGAATTCCTCGGGGCAAACTGGGGAGTTGTCATTTTTGCCCACACATTTGAGTGTCATAAGGTCAAGAATTCGGGAAAGAGAAGGCAGATCCCGGGAGGGAGGCCACAGCCCGGAGCCAGGACGCTGGGCTGGCAGGCTCCCTCCCACCCTGTCCCCAGGCTGAACGCTGGCGGCCTCCCCACAGGCACGCCAAACCGGGTCCCTGGTGTGTGTCACCAGCATCCCTCCTGTCCTGTGATGTCCCCAGGGCTCACAGGGGAGTGTGGCCTTCCCGTCAGTCGCCCTAGGGAAGCGATTTCCCTGAGGGGAGCCCCTGCACCCTCTGTGCCCAGCTGGCCCCAACTCGAGGGGAGAACACCCAGAGCTGGAGTGACAGCCCCCTGCCCTAGCACCAGGGTCGGGGACTCCGGGGCAGGCCGCTCTAGGTCTCTGAGCCCCAGCGAGGCCCAGTGTGGAACACAGTAACCCCTGAGGCCAGGGTTCTGGCCCAGGGCGCGGGCCTGGCACCCACGGAAACCGCCGAGCTGCACTTCAGAAATCTGCCACCAGATGGCGCCCCAGGACCTCCGTTAGAAACCTGGCCCCTGGGCAGGAGCAGCCTCCAGCCCGGCAGCCTCCAGCCCGGCAGCCTCCAGCCGGGCAGCCTCCAGCCGGGCTCTGCCTTGGCAGGCTCCGCCCAGGAGGGGCCGCCAGTGCTGGGCTGGGAGCAAAGGCGGCCTGTGACACTCACGCAGGTCGCTCTTCCTCGCAATGACGGTGGCACAGTGGGGGCACTGGAACTTGGGCACGTTCTCGCTGTGCTTCTGCAGCACGTGGATCTTCATGGTCCCGCTCTGGGTGAACCGGGCGTGGCACACGTGGCACTCGTAGGGCTTCTCACCTGCCACGGGGACAGAATGACCCTCTGGAGCGTGGCTCCACCTCTCCCCAGGACGCCTGCTGCCGGGAGTTTTTCCCACCAACCCTTTTGTCACAGGTGTGACCCCCCAGCTGGCGTAAGGTCCCTAAGTGGAGCCAGACAGCCTCAGATGGGCCCAGCCGTGTCCACGGGGCTCAGACCCGGGGCTCCTGACCCTGGAGGCTCCTCTCCGGCTCAGGCGGTGCACGGTTCTCACCCTCAGGCTCGTAAAAGGCACGGAGAAGAGCACACACTGCGCATGCACCGCAACCGAGCGTGTCCACCGCAGGGCCAGCCCGCTTTGTTGTATGTTTGGCCTTAAAGTTGAAGTCCCTGAAAGACCCTCAGGAACTCGCGCCGGAGGGCACAGTGCGGGCGCCCCTGTTTCTGAGGTTCCCTCAAAGCGAAGCACAGATGGAAAGCCCGGGGCGCAGGGTCCACCTTCCTCAGCTCGCAGGGGCCCAGAGCTCCGCGCCGGCCGCCGCGGGGCTCACCTGAGTGCGTGCGCATGTGCCGCTTCAGCTTGTAGGTGTCCTTGCTGGCGTAGGGGCACAGGCGGCACTGGAAGGGGCGCTCCCCCGTGTGGGAGCGGATGTGGCGCTTCAGCTTGCTGGCCTGGCAGAGGGAGGGCAGCGGAGGCAGGAGGAGCTCAGCCGAGTGGCCGACGACGGACACGTCAATCAACCAGACCCCGGTGTCAGGGCCACGTCACGCTGCGCTGCCCGGGGTGGGCGGCTGGGGGCGATCCTCAACCCAGGTGCCAGACCTCTGGGGCAGCGACACAGTGGGAGGTGACTTCGCCATCAACCTCACATTCCAAAGGGACAACGGGGACCTCGTGGCTCAGTGCCACATGGTGTGTGTGCTACTGGTTCTTTTAAAAAAAGTTTTGGGGGCAGATGCCCGAGGCCCACCGCGTCGTGCTGATGAGCACCTAGGGCTACACTCAGTCTGCTTCCCAGGAAAGTGAAAGGCACCCAACGGCCAGAACATTCAAGAGCAGGAGAAGCGTAGGATGGGAAACGAACTGAACCCTTCACTTCATTTAGGAGAAGGTGGACATCTCTCAGCATTTTAGAAAGCAAACAGAGAGAGTGTTTAAAATCACAGCATGGAAGGTTTGAGTCAGACAAGTGGACTGACTGGTCACAGGTGGCTGTGTGCAGTCTCTGAATGGCTTTTCAAGGTAGAATAGGCCGGGGGACCTCAAAGGCCCTCAGAAACAGTGCATCCCGCACATGCCTGCCGGCGGGGGGTACAGGGATGGAGCTTCCTGTCCAAATGCAGACCAGCAGGGAAGATCTGGAAAGAGCAGACAGCAGCAGGCCGGGTGCCCAGCAGCACCCGGGCTCTGGAGTGGAAGCTCAGGCCGAGAGCGGCAGGCAACAGGACTCCATCCCAGCTTAGGATCTGCTTTGAAACCTCACTGTGTCTACATCCTATGTCACGACCTTTTACTCGCAGGAGAAAGAGTCTTTAAAGACAGCAACAGCAGGCAGAAACGGCTGGAATCAGTTCTGACGGCCTGAGAGGTTTCCTCACTTGGACACACTCTTGCCCCATGCCTGGATCTCCACGCTAGCTGTCCCCTTTAGCTCAGTTCCAACTGACCAGCCAGGACCCAGCATGCATCTGAACAGAGTGGGCCCTGAAAATTAACTGACACTGAAAAGTCAATGCTGCTGCCTCTGCTAACCCTGCTACAAGGTCTCTATAAAACTGCCCCCTTGAATTGACCTTGATAATAACTGAGGTTTGGCAAGGGCGTTCCCTCTCTAGTTAAGAGTGGAGATGGCTGTGCATACATCTTCCAGCAAGTTGCTTTGCTTGTGAGCAAGGCGCCCTGAGGTCACCTCAAAACTTCAGCAAAAATTCAGATGGGGTGGGGACGGAGCCCAGTGGTGGAGGGACCACTGGCCCGGCATGTGGGAGGCCTTGGGCTCAATCCCCAGTACTGCCAAAAAAAAAAATTTAAAAAATCAGATTGGATCTGTGTTTTATGTTAGAGCAAATGCATTTCAATTCTGTAACACTGAGGCTGACATATCAGTTACACCTTTTCAACAAATCTGAGAATTATTTCTTGACCACGGTAATTTCATTGGTAATTCGTGTAACTTCCAGAATTATTTTCACTGATTAGTAATCAAAGAGGAAATGAAATCCAATTTCCCATGTTCAGTTTGGAAGGCGTGCACAGTACTTCCTGCATGAATTGAGAGTGAGCCCCATCTTCAGGAACACCCCCGGCGGGTCGCCCCGGCAGCCTGGTGGCTGGTGTGGCCAGGCGGCCGGGCGGGGACCTACCTCCACGCTGGCGTACTTGCACAGGGAGCAGCTGAAGGGCTTCTCGTGGGTGTGTCTATAGCGCCGGTGCCGGACCAGCTCCCCGCTGGTCACAAAGGCCATGTCGCAATCCCCACACTTGTAGGGCCTGGTTCCTGCAAAATCACATGGTTCACAGTGAGGCCAGGATGGAACCAAGGGTTTCATAACTTCTAAGTGACACTCAAAAGGCTTCAAAATTAAGGAGCCGTTCCTTCAGCTATAAATATCACAGACGCCTGTGAGAGAGATCTTTGAAACGTTCAGTGCTTTTAACTGACGTTCAAGAACAACTGGCAGAACTGATGTGCAAAATAACCTGGGAGAGCAGCCCCGACCCTGGGGCGGGCACACAGGACCCTCGACAGGGACCTGACGAGCCCTGGGCATGCCGTGGCTCGGACGCAGCACTGACAAGGTCCCATGCACGAGGTAGAAGGAACAGCAGCGAATGATCGCTGAGTCGACAATAACTAATAATAAAGTAGAACTGTAACAACTCACTGTGATAAAAGTTACTTGAAACCTATGAACTGTTTATTTCTGGGAGGATCCATTTAGCAGTTCTGGGCGGCAGGTGACCACAGGGCACTGAAGCCACAGAGAGCGGAGGCCGGGAGGGGAGGCCTCCTCTCCTTCTGCACCAGGCTCGGGCAGCCCCCGGGGGAAACCCGCAGCCCCTGCACCTGTGTGGGTGTTGACGTGGTTCCGCAGCAGAGTGACAGTGCGGAAGGCCTTCAGGCACAGGTGACACATGTGGGCCTTCTCGCTGGTGTGGGTCTTCATGTGACGGTTGAAGCTCGAGACTCGAGAGGAGGTGAACACGCAGACGCTGCAGTGGAAGGTCCGGAAGTTTCTCTTGGCTGCTGTGGAAGGGAGAATCACACATTTGCGAGAGTCTTCCTCAGCCCGAGGGCCGGCTTTAGGGTTAACCGCTGGGGGAGCAGCTCGGGACATGTGCCCTGGACGAAGGGCTTGCTCTTGCAGTTACAAACAGCTGACGGCGTTTCAGTCCAAACGCACGATACCAGCACCAGAGAGTGACCGGGGCCTCGTTCACAAAAATCACAGGTACTTCTTTTGTGCTGGCCAGTGGCTCCCAGAAGGCTTGCCTCTACCTCCCTTAACCTGGAATCACCCCGTGCAAAAGAGGCTACCTGGGCTGGTGTGGGAGGGGGATGTTTGTTGAAAACACCCCTGAGCAACAGGTAACGGAGAAAGAGGCAGCAAGCTGCTCTGGAGAACAGGCAGAGGAATAAGCTGCTTTGGGCATACGGGCTTCAGATCGCTCCGACGTGTTCCTGGGAATAAAGAAGGCCAAGCACGTGCCCAGGGCTTGGGAACGACTGGAGGAGGCTCCTGCTCACCCTGGCTGACCCTGATGTTCTTAGGAAGCAGGAAGTGAAGGCTCGGGCAGAGCTGCCAATCACCTGGATGAGCACTGGGAAGGCCAGGCCTAGCACACAGAGCTCTTCAGCAAGAATCTAGCAAATTTCATTGTATTTTTTGGTTTCAGGTGTTCAAGGAAATCTTTGTCCCATGATTAGCAGAGATGCAGCAGGCATACAAAGCAAAGAACACAGGTTTTTCAAAGCCAGTTCAGAGAATTTACCAGCCCAGCAAATACAATGGGCTGCCACAATCAGCCCTGGGGAGGGAAGAACGTGATTGACAGGGTCGACCCAGACAGAAACATGCCCTGGTTCTCAGCAAAGAAACGACAAGGTGTGCCCAGAAACAAGAAAACACGGTGATTCTAGAGAAAAAGCCGAAAAGAAATGGCACCCAAGGAATTTCAGAGAATAGACATACCAAAGACTTCAAATCAACTATTTTAAGTCTGTTCAAAGACCTAAATGAACGGTGTCTTAAGAACTAGAAGAAACCATGAAAATGGTATCTTGCCAAATTGAGAATATCAAAAAAGAGATTAAATTTCCAAAAAAAATTAGAAATCCTAGAATGTAAAAATGCAATAACTGAAATGAAAAATACAGTAGAGGGTCCCACCAGCAGATCTGAGCAGAAAGAAAGGTTCAGCGAATCTTCACTCAGTTTGGGTAAAGAAAAAGGAATGAAGAAAATAAGCAGAGCTAGGAGATCTGTGGGACACCCTCCAATGTCCTTAGACAGGCACCGGAGTCCAGGAAGCAGGCAGGGGAGACAGCTATCTGCAGAAATAGCTGCAGAAGACCTCCCAAATGTGAGGAGAAACTACTCTCTCGAATAGCGTAATGAACCACACGAAGGATAAACCCTGAGCCATCCACATCAAAACACAGAGCCAAACTCGAAGGACAGAGGCAGGCTGGAAAGTGGAACCTGAGAGGCGACCCCTCACCCCTGTGGAGGCCGGACAAGATATGGGCCGAAAGGACCCACGACATGGTCCAACCATGTAAGGGAGAACGGAAGATGCCGAGACTCAGAAGCAGGACCTAAAGCAGGGTTCAGGGGGAGGATTTCAGCCATAAAAACCAACATTGTAAGAAAGAAAAGTTTAAGATCAGACCTGACTTTATACCTTGAAGAACAAGAAAAAGAAGATACGGCTAAGCCTGAAGTTAGCAGGAGGAAGAAAATAATAAAGATAAGAGTGGAAAAGCATTAAACAGAAAATAGAGAAAACCAACAGAGAGTAAAGGTGTTTCTCCGACATCTACAGACAAACCACCATCTAGACTGGGAACCAAAGGGGAGAACACTCACATTAAGATCAGGAAGGAGGGGGCAGCCGTTACTGGCGCCCTGCAGAACAAGGGAGCATGAGAACTGTGAGCCAATTCCATAACCCAGATGAAGGGGAACTTCCCAGGAGCACACGAGTCACCAGGACAGACGAAGGGCAGGAGGATTACAAGTTCAAAGCCAGCCCTGGTAACTTAGCCAAACCCTGTCTCAAAATAAACATTTTTTAAAAGGGCCAGGAATGTCGTTCAGTGGGAGAGCACCTCTGGGTTCAACCCCCAGCACTGCAAGAAAGAAAATAAGGAAAGAGAGAGAGGAGAGGAGAGAGACAGAGATACTGACTTGGTCCAAAACTTCCACCAAGACCATCCCGGGGCAGATCCTGTCCTGATTAATTCTAGTGACTATGTGAATATAACTCCAATCTGCCCAAACTTTTCAGAAAAGCGTAGGGAAGATGCTCTTCCCAAGTCATCCCGCGAGGCCAGCATCCTCTGAAGCAAAAGCAGACAAAGGCGTCCAAGAAACCTGCAGGGCAACCGTGCTTCTGACCACAGACGCAAAAGCCTAGGGCGACACTAGCAGGCCAAGTCAGCAAGGCAGGACTGGGCGCCAGGCCAGGCGGGACAGACCACAGCAGCAGCAGGCCACTCGATGTGCAGATCAATCAGCGCAGCACCCATGACGCAGGACAGAGGAGAAAACCACACCTGGGCAGCTCGGCTGTCCAGAGAAAAAGCGTCTCAGAATCGGACACCCTTCTCTTGACAAGGTTCTCAACAGGCTTGGACAGAAGGGTACGGACTGGACCGTAACCGCTCCTCCTCAAAATGGGTCGGAGTCCTAATCGAGATGCTCGTTAGCACTTCCTTATGTGCAAACGGCATCTTTGCAAATGGGATCAAGTTAAGACAAGGTTCCCCGGACAAGGCAGGTCCTGACCCGTACGACTGGTGTCCTTACACAGGAAGGAGACAGGAGTCTCCTGGAGCACTTCGTGGACAGCAGGGACAGGACTGGCACGTGGCACCCATGACCAAGGACAGCCGTGACCGCTGGCAACAGGAGGGCCTGTCCCACAGAGCCTTCCAAGGGAGCGTGGTTTCCCAAGACCCGGATTTCAGACTTTACCTTCTGTCCCCGTGAAAGACGAGACTGCTGCTGCTGTGGCCGCTTGGTTTGTGGAGCCCGGCTAGCGGCCCTGGGAAGCTAAGACAGGCAGGAGCCATCTGAGAAACGGCAAGACTCCGAGTGGACCCTCCAAAGCCCACCACGGCCGACAAGTCCACGGAAAACACCACCGATCATCAGAGAAATGCCAATCGCCTGCCAGGATGGCCGCAACCTGGGGAGTACGTGTGGGTGGGGCCACGGGAGGCTGGGCCCCACACCCAGCTGCTGTGGAAGTGTGGAAGGGCCGCACAAAGCCATGCACAGGGCACCCGCGTGACCCAGTCACCCCACTCCTACGTGTGCACCCCCCAAATGGAAAATAGGTGTTCACACCAAGCCCCGTGTGTGGACGGTCACAGCGGCACCATCTGCACTTGGGAAAAGGTGGAACTACCTACGTCCACCCAAGGAGGAACGCAGGCCACGTGTCCAGTGAAAGAGCACCATTTGGTCATGAAAAGGACCCGCTGCCACATGCCTCGGGGCAGATGAACTTTAAAACACGGTGCCGAGTGAAGAACGCAGACCCAGAGGGCCACGCGCCGCGTGAGCGACTCCATGTGTAGGAAACGCCCAAAACCAGGCAAATCCAGATGGGCACAGTGGACCAGGGCTGCCAGGGCCGAGAGGGCAGGAAGTGACTAATGGACAGAGGTTGCTTTTGGGGGTGACAAACCAGCCGATGGTGAAGGTCGCACATAACTGAACACACTAAGGACGAGGAGTCGGAGAGGGCAGCGGGCTGTCTCCCGAGCACCCGCCCAGCTGCAAAATCCACCTCCCTCACGAGCCCAGGCGAGAAACCCCAGCCAGCGGCCTTGGCCACCTGGAAGAGGGACAGGTGGCGGCCGTGTGCCTGGACAGCACTCCTCTGAACTGAGTCGCCTCCACCCTGGCCCCCGCAGTGCTGCCAGGTTTGGCTGAGAGCCTGAGATCTGCGATGGGGTACTGGGTGAAGTTTTCTAAGTGAGAAACTTTTTTTTTTTTAAAGAAGCCAAACAAATTATTTTGAGGCTCAGATTCACCCTGTGGGCTGCTGGAGTGTGATGTCTAATACGGCTTTCACAGACCTTGCGAGTCCCTCCTGAGGAGCTGGCCCCACCTGCCTCCCTGGGGCCCACCCAGTGGCTCTCCAGCAGAGCTGCCCAGGCCCACACACAATGGACACCTGCTGGACGGGCAGCACAGACCTGTTATGGCTTCCCATGTGGCCTCACAGTCTCCTGGAGGAGGCTGCTCAGCTCCAGAGCCCGCATCCTTGCTCTTTCCCTAATCAGGGCAGGCTCACCACCCTGTCCTGTTATACCTACCCCTTCCCACTGCAAACTACAGAGCAGAGTCCAGGGCTCTGTCTTCTATTAACGGTATGATGCTTTGCAGAACATTCTTACTTTGCTTTTAAAACTTGTGTGCAAAATGCAAAACACTTTTGAATTTGATTCACAATGCAGAGCATTAGTTTTAAAATTTCCCCATTTCCTGACATTTTGAAAGCAACTAAAAGTCAACCACTTAAAACCTCAATTACCACTGCCTTCCCACAAAGAAACAGCAGCCCAGTTTTTGCAGTCTCTTAGGAAGATGGACAGGCCTACCCTTTGTTTTTCTTTGATTTTTTACAGAGCTGGCTTTTTCGACATCCGCTTGACCAGATGCAGGTTTATCTTGCTGTTCTTCCATGTTTAAGTTGGAAATTGTCAGAACAATTTCATCTCTTCCTTCGTCTCCAGGCCTCGCTTCCACAAGAAAGAACTGCTCTTCTGTTCTTTCAGTTGAAGGGTTTTCCACCACCAGCTGCTCCTCTTCCTCACCTTTTTCAAGCTGATCAACAAAAAAACGATCGTTCAAACAAATGCAATACTATTAATTACAGTCCAACTAAAATCTCTGCCTCGGGCAAACCATAGAATAAATAAAGAAAAGCAAAAATTAAAGATTATACAGTGCAACCAAAATCTTCAGCTTCAATAATTTCTGCAGTGAAACAACGTTTTTTTTAAACACTATGCACCTATAGTATTTGAGTTAACATGACTTTTAAAACCCTTATAAACAGAACAAAAGGTCTTTCAGGATTTTCCTGAGGATTATTTTTACTGTGTTTAATCTTAAACTGCAAATTAGCTTGTCCGTTGGTAATATTGCACCAAAGCCGAGTTTTACAATACAGTTTTATTTTCTTCTTTTGTGAACAGGGTCAGTTAGTTACATACAGTTGTACCTTGGTCAATCCTGTGCTTTGGGCCCCGCTGGCCGCTGACGGGCGCTCTTCGCCGGCGGCAGACGTGTTCTCCTCCAGTAGGTGGAACTGCATCACCTCCAGGCCTTGCAGCGGGTACAGCTCTTCCTGGACACTGATGGCCACGCACTGCTGCGCACTCTGCTGGGGCTCTTCACCCAGCCACAGCAGCGACGGCAGCAGGCTGTCGGTCTGCACCACCACCTGCACCTCCTCTGCGGGCTGCGCGCTCAGCCAGCCCAGCTCCTGCATCTCCACGTCCTCGGAAGCCAAGTGCACCGTCTGCAGGGTCAGGATGTGCTTCTCGCCCGGAGTCGGCACCAGCGCCACTTCTCCTTCCAGGGGCTTGGCCTGCAGCTCGCTAGCGCTCGGAGGGTCCCCAGCTCTGCGCACCGCGTCTCCCTGCGCCCCCTGCTGTGGGCCGTGGGCCGGCAGCACCTCCAGCTCTTTGATTTTGGTAAACTGCGCGGACGGGCCTGAGACCTCGGTGGCGGCCATGGCGCCGCGGCCTGATTGGGAAAGAAGCGAGCCGTCTCGAAGGGCACAGAGGTCTGGGTCTAGGGGCTTCTGGGTGACCCCGCTCTGGCCCGAGGGTCAGACCACCGCGACCCCGCTCCAGGGGGGCTGCCTGGGCGGGACCTGGGCCGCAGCAGGTTCTAGAACACAGCTGGGCGCACGCGGGCTGGGCGGGCCGCGCTCTGCCCCGCAAGGCCGAGGCTGGTGCAGGCTCTCTCCACGCGGCAGGCCTCCGGGAGCACGTGCTGGCCCGGCCCCGCAGGAGCCGGCAGCCTGCGGCCCCGCGACCTCCCACCCACGCCACGGGCCAGGCCTCGCGGCCACGCGCCACCCATCTCGCCTCCCTGGCGCCCTCTGCCCCCCGCCTTTCCCACCCTAGGGGACAGTCTGTGCGGGCGGAGGCTGCCTCGCGCCGCCCCTGGCCTCCCTCACCGCGGGAGGCGTGGCCTGGGGCCAGCCCGCCAGTCCCGGCCTCGTGCACCGCGTGCTGCAGCCGCCGCCGCCACCGCCACCTCGAGGGTGAGTGCAGTGCGCAGGCGCCAGCGGGAAAGGGGCTGCGAGAAGGGGCGGAGCCAGGGGCAGGGGGAGCTGGGGGTGGCAAGGGGGACACCAGGGTAGGGACAGGTAGAGCCTGGATGGGTGGAGATGGGGACTGAGAGAGGAGGGAAGGACAGGGAGCGATGGGGAGAGGTGGAGGAGAGGAGAGCGAGGCCCAGGGGAGCGGGCGCTGGGCAATGGGTGACGGCCCTGGAGGGGGCGCCAGGAGACACGGGGTGGCGTGGGGCCGCGTGGAGGGGGTTCCCGAAACAGAAACGGGGTCGGCAGAGGGACAGGGCCGGAGGCTTCGGGGATGAGCAGGCTGCAGGGGCTGCGGAGCGTGCAGGAGGCGGCCGATGAGAACAGGAGGGCACGCACTGCGGGGTCGGGGGAGGACATGGGAGGCCGTGGAGAGGCTGGGTGGGAGGGAGGACCCCCAAGAGGACGCGCAGACGGGTGTGCGGGGACGAGTCCTGGGACCTGAAGGAGCGGAGGGCGAGGAAGGAGGAACGGGAGCTGTGGGTGGCGCAGGTGAGGAGGCCCGCGGAGGCCGGCGTGCCCGCACGTGGAGCCGAGAAAGGCGCGGGAGAGGCGGAGGTGGAACCCAGGGCAGAACGGCGACCTGGGGCAGGGGCCACGCGGGGCGCGACCTCCCCACAACCCCAGGCCTTCGCCAGCTCTTTTGATCTCGTAGCGTTCCAGAAACATCTCTCTCAGGCACGTGGGAGGTGGGGGGGAGCGGAAGTGTGGGGGAGCGAGGAGCGCTGGCAAAGAGCTGAGGACTCGGGCGCCTTTGGGGAGCCGAGCGAGAGGGCACCGAGCTGAGCGCTTGAAGATGGTGCGCCTCAGCGCTGGGGCCCAAGGCCCTGGTTCTGTTCTCAGCACCGAGAACAAAACAGCAGACAAAATCCCAGAAACAACAGTGCACTCTGTGTGTGTGTGTGTGTGTGTGTGTGTGTGTGAGATTCACCTCAATAAGTCACTTTTAATGGAAATTAATCATTTTGATGGTCTTCAGAAAAAAATTGGGCTCATCCTTCAACTAGACACAAAATAAATGCAAGTTCGGAAGCACGAGGTCAGAACAATAGCCTTCAGTTCAGGCCGGGCTTTTGCATGCGCTGGGCAATCCCACACACACCTGCAACCCCAGAAATCCCAGCCACTCCTGGCTGGGGAGGAGGTCGCAAGTTCCAGGCCAGCCTGGGCGACTTAGGGGACCTGTCTTGATCAAGGTAAAAAATAAGAAGGCTGGGGATGTAGCTTAGCCATAGAGTGTGGTCGGGGGGATTGCAGTCACATTTTTAAAAAGGTAGCTCATAACATTTCAGATTCACAACATTTGAAATTATAAAAGGATTTTCTTATTTGCTAATTGTGAATATATTTGTATGCTAGGGGGAAAAAAAAAAAACAAGGAGAAAACAGTGGGGGAGAGAGGCTTCCAAACTTCCCTGAGCAATGAGAAATGGCCTTGAAGAGGAAAGGGCTGTTGGACCTTCCTGCGTGTCTTTTTTTTTTTTTTTTTTTTTTAAGCGGTGCTGGGAATTGAACCCAGGGCCTTGTGCTTGTGAGGCAAGCACTCTACCAAGGGAACTATGTCCCCAGCCAAATGGTCTTCCTTTGTTGAAGCAGATCTTCTAACAACCTGGGAAGGATTCTCCTCCCACTACAGCCAGAGGACAGTCTCTTGTAGCTCTGGCTCTTATTTGTGCAGAATACATGCACAAATTTTTTTTCATTTTCAATAGTATAAAGAATAGAACTAAATTCAGTTTTAAAAGAAGCTCAGGTCCCAGCAGCAATGCATCTGCGGGTGAGATCCGTGGATCGCTAGTTCCAGCGTCGTGTCTGGGATTCTATTACAGTCTATGTACCATACGGAGAAGATAAATATTTGAAGGTCACTGGGAAAATAGTGTGTTATAATAACTTCTTCTAAATCATTTAAATGAGCTTTTCTGCTTGAACAGTCGCCACCTATTTAGCGCCTTTTCGGGTAATTTTGCCTTATTGCTGTAATACTCCTACAGCTAGGAAATTTTTTCAGTGTTTGTATTATGGATTTGTGTTTTGAAATTTCCAAAACCCATTAAAAGCACATTTTTTTAAAGGAGACAGAAGAACTCAGTGGTAGAGCGCTTGCCTTGCATGCTTGAGGCCCCAGGTTAAATCCCCAAGACGGAGAAAGAAGGAGCTGCAAGGCAGGAGAAGGGTCGTTGGAGGGAAGCTGAGTTAGACTCAGAAGGGAAAAGGGGGTGTTTAGGAGGGGAGACAGCTAGATGGGGGTGGAGAAGCCAGAGAGAAACCGAGGGGAAGCAGGGGCCAGGGAGGTCACGGGTGCTCCTCTGCACGTCTGTTCCCGGGCCTCCTGGTCTTCCTGGACAAGGTCAGTTTGTGGTGAGGCACCTCAACAGAGAGAGGCTGAGCTTCCTGCTGACAGGCTGGTGGCGTTCGGGATGAGATGGGATCCGGTGTGCCCTAAGCGCACAGTGGCGTCTGCAGCTGAGCTCCAGGCTCGGCTTTGTGGGCTGCCTGTCTTGTCCGGCTAGATGGGGAGACAGGGAAGGCCTGGGCCGCACCCCCTGTCAGGTCTAAGCCCCTCCACCTGCTTCAGGCCCTCCTTGCCCCCCTAAGCATTTCTCCTGCCCCGCCAACCCTGCCTCCTCCAGACCATCTCCTGGTGGTCCCCAGTGATTTCAGCGGGGCACACAAGGATCAGGATAAAGCTGAAAGGTGGCACGGTGTGGCCACAGTCCTCGAGGAGCTCGCTCGCTGCCCCACCCAGTTTCCTGGCCCTGAGCTTGAGCGTAGACTTTCTGGGGCACTCAGCAAGCACCTAAGACTTCACGGTTCCCGATGAGGAAGGAGTTGGCTAGTGAAATAGCAGGGGAAGCAGGACCTGCCCTAGAACACCTGCAGGAAGGCGGCCCCGCCTGCCACCTGGCAGACGGAGCCCCGCAGGAGGTTCAGGCTCTTGCTCGGAGGTGGGAGCTGCAGTTCAGAGCATCCTCCTCTTCCACACCGGGTAACCTCTGCCTGTTTCCTCTTTATTGCCCCGGGGGGAATTATGCATGAAATATTTTATTTAATATCTGCACATTGTGTATTTACATTTTAACATAGAGCAGTTGAGAGATGTACGTATAGATTTATGTATCAGTACGTATTTATACACATTGCCGTCTGGGCAGCGTGCCCTGGGGGGACGGGAAAGCTCTCCCTGGGCAGAGACCTTCCTCGTGGTGATGAAGCATCCAGAGATCCTGGATGCTTGTGGGGACAGCGCCCTCCACAGCCATCTGTGAGGCAGCTGAGGTCCCTGCCCGGTGGCCACTCTGTGTTCTCTGGCACGTGAGAAGGGTACCTCTCCTTTGTACCCACATCTCACATAAGGAATTGTCCCAGGGGACAATCCTTTTGTTGCCTGCAGGGTGTTTACCCACTGCTTGGCTTTGAGAAGCTCTCAGGAGCCTTTGATCAGCCCTCAGTGGCTCACGCCCACAATCCATATCACGGTCACTACGGTCACTCCGGTCACTCCGAGGCGACACCGTGGTCAATGGCTGCTCAGAGGCTCTCCTGAAAAGCAGGCAGGTGCCTGAGGCTCCCAGCCTGAGTGCTGGGTGTCCTGAGGCTCCCAGCCTGAGTGCTGGGTGTGGTTTCCCAAGATGGACTGCAGTGGAGCTTCAGGGTGGACGCACCTGCCACCCAGCAGGCCAGGAAGGGGCGCTTCCCACCCGGCTTGGCTAGTGCTGCCTGGACTGTGGGCCACTGTCACCTTCAGTTTTAAAGCAGTTGATTGCTTCGTTGCTGGACGTTGGGCGTAGAGTTTCGGTGCCAGGTCTTTCTTCTGCACGGTTGGTTGTTTCTCTATTTATTATTATTCTGAAGCTGGATCAGCAGTTGGTGTGACACCGTCGTTGAATCCACCCTCAGAGCTAAATCCGGCTCCTCCAAGCGTTCTGAAGATAATTTGCAAACAGCTTAGCTTGCTTTTGCTCAGGATGATCCTGGGGTCACCTCATTTCAAACGCTGGGTCGCAAAGCGGTGTTGTTTTGGAAGGTGTTGGGCAAACATTGTTTTGATACCGATCGTTCTCCTTTGAACCTTGGTGTGAACACGGAGAGAATGTACTCTGGTTTAATGAGCGGCTCAGCGCTGCCTTTGGCCTTGGCCATGCACTGAGGAGTTGGAGGACAAACCAGATGCTGAAGAGGATTATTGAAACTGGAAAGTCAGTGCTGAAAGAGGCAGGGCCGGCAGGGTGGGGAGCCCACCGGGTTTGGAACTCTCCAGCACCCAGTCCTTATAACTTCCTCTCTGTCCTGCTTCCCTTTGGAGAAGCAGTTGGTAACTAGGCAAATAAAAACTTTGTTACATTTAGTCTATTTAAATGGGGTCTGAAAACTAGCATCTCAGGGAAAGATCTGGAAAGGTGTTCTCTAAGCCATGAGTGACAGTTCATTTGGGTGGTGGGGTACTGAAGGGTGGATGTGAAGAGCTACTTTTTCTGCTTTGTTTAACTTCTTTAAATAGTACACAGAAATCATCCCCCCCCCCCAGTAGAAAAAGTTCTCACGATGGGAAGGTTGTCCTGGATTACCCAGGTGGGCCCAGTGCCTTCGGAAGGACCTTATGAGAGGGAGACAGGAGGGTCTGAGGTCCACATCAGAAGGGAAGGTGACCAGAGAAGCAGAGAGAGAGAGAGAGAGAGAGAGAGAGGGAGGAAGAGGATAATGTGCTACTGGTGGTATATACTATCTCCTGGTTCTAGACTGTAATAAAGCAACGGAGAGCAAGTCCCCACCCTGCAGCTGAGAACATGTTCCTGGTTTGTTTTTATCGATTTTCATGTTGCAGAACATACTGTCCACAGAGCAGAAACTCAGAGCCATCGCTGGGCAAAAGGAGGCCAGGAAGCGCCTGTGGATGTGGTGGGGGTCCAGGGAGGCCGGTAAGCAGACGGAGGGGCGCCCTGGCCTCCGAGCTGCAGGACGCTTCCGGGGACAGTTCTCTTGTGCAGCAAATGGTTTCTCTTCAGTGCTGCATCCTCGGGCTGTCCCAGGCACGGTGCTTGGGAGGGGGCAACCAGATGTTTTGAAAGGAAGGGGTGCAGGAGAGACAGCGGTCGACAGCAGCCGGGAAGCCAGAACCAGGGGGATTGGCTGGAGAGGCCACTGAACCCAAGTTCCTGGGGGGCAGCTGTGCCGCTGGCCGCTGCGCTCTCTGGGCAGCCGAACGGTCCTGATTTAGGGAGGCACGTTGATAAGCTCTTGGGGTGTATGGGGACTCTCAGGACACCAGAGGGCTGCCCACTACTCTCCTTAGAGAGAATGGTTGTCCTGTTGGCCTTTACTTTGCTTTCTGTTATGTGTCTGTTCTTGAAGGAGAGGGACATGGACGGAGAGGGCAGGGAGGCCAGGGGAAGAGTCCCCAAAGGCTCTGGCTGCCTGCTGATGCTGGATGGATGTCTCTTTCCAAGGACAAGCTGTGTGTGTCTCCTCCAAGTGACCTGCCCGTAGGGCAGGTGTGCGTGTGTGCGTGTGTGTGCGCGCACGCGCACGCCTAACGAAGGGGCTGGGCTCAGCGTCTGTAGTCACCACAGGACAGGACTGCATGATGGGACGGGGAGAATGATACACACGTGGAATTAACCGGAACTGGGAGCTTGGCTGCTGTCTACCATGGGGATTCTGTTTTTATTATTGAATATTTGTTTTGAAAATAATAGATTCACAGGATATTGCAAATTTTAAAAAGTGTGCAGGGAGGCCCCATCTGGCCTTGACCCAGTGTCCCCAGATGACATGTCTTATACCACAGCGTGGGCACATCTCTAGTCCAACATCTAAACCAGGACACTGACATCGGTGCAAGAAGTCGTTTCTATGGTCCCCAGTTCTACCCACCATGGCACTTGTGGTGAGGCGCCTGGTCTCTCCCACTGTCTCAGAACCCATGCTCTAGGGTAAGTTGACTATGAGATTCCCTCTTGCCGCCCTGGGCAGCCACATGGCCCTCCTCCCAGCCCCACCCGCACAGACGCAAGAATGTAAATCCCCTGGGAACCAGACTCCCGAGGGAGGTTCCTCCCGTCTTATCTTGACATTTCAGGCGTCTGGGTTGCTGTGCCCGAACCCTGGAACCCTGCTGATAAACAGAACCGATGTTGCTCCTTCCCACCTCCTACACCAAAGTCCTCTCATTCCACAGAGTCAGCAGGGCCCAGGATCCGGCACCTGGCAAGGGTGGGGCACAGCACCAGAGTGGAGCTCTGAGCCTGGGCCCCTGAGCCAGGCATCCACAGAGGGACAGGGCAGTGGGCAGGTGGCACAGCATTGGGCCTCCTGTCAGCTGCACCTCCTGTGCTGGTCAGCGTAGCAGCAGCGATCGTTGGGTTAGGGTGACGCCAGGGGCCTGCGTTATGGATGATGACGTATTTCTAACCCTAGGACAGAGGGTGCAGAGTGATCTGGGCATCGGGAGCAGCAAGTCACTGACTCGGCGCTGGGGAGGGTTGGGGTCTTCTCCCTGGGAGCAGCTGCTCTTTGGTCCAGGTGACCGCGACCATGAGAGGCCACCCTCACCCCAGTTTTCTGGAGAAGCCAGGCCTGGGTGTGTAAGCAGATCCCCTTGAGGTTTAAACAGTGCAACTAATGAAACGTCACATTCTCCTGTGAACCAAGCAAGGTGGGCTCATAAGCCCAGCGTGGTCCAGGCCGGCAGGTGACCTCCGCTTGGGGTCTTTCTCCACTGGTCTTCACTTTTGAATCTGATTTCTGCCACAGGACAAGAAAACAGAGGAAATTGGCTGGTAGCACTTCATTTACTTATTAAGTAATTGCTTTTCCCAAATGAGAGCCCTGGAAATGACAGCAGTTGACACTTGTGTGTGTTCTTACTGCTGGGAAGGCCAGCAGGACCGTCCTCCGATCCTCCCTCTGCTGAGCGAGGAGGATGTTATTGTAGCCAGGACATTTCTGCTGTCAGGGTCCCTTAATGGAGGCCCCTGCTGGAGACTCGCTTGGCCTTCGTTGTTTTTAAACAGGCAGGGCTGATGTAAAAAGAAACTCATCGTTGGTTTGTTGACCTTGAAAACTTGATCTATAAGGAGGCCACGGTGTCGGCTCATTCTCTTCCCGTGGTGTCATTTCCTGCCGGGTCCCAGTGCCTGTGTGCTGGCAGCTTCTGGGGTCTTCTTCCTCCTCCCTCCCCCTCCCCTCTGCTCCCCATCTGCAGCCTTCACAGCCCCCGTCCTTCACAGATGCCAAAGGCAGGCCCACTCCTGGTGGGGCAGCCGCCCTCTGGCAGGAGCATGGCCCTTCTCCGGTGAACGCCACTCGCTGTCTGATGAAGCCTCCCGCCCACACTGTCCTCTGCCCCAGCCTCTGCACCCCAGCCCTCTGCACCCCAGCCCAGCCCGAGCTTTATGCCCCTTTCCTCTGACTTCTTTACACCTGAGTGAGGACAGACTCAGAGGGCAAGGCCTTGCTCTCTTGTTCTCTGCAGAGCCTCAAACAATACTTGGTTCCCATTCACCTGCTGAATGGACTTAGAAATCCCAATGCCAAGCATACTTGGAAGTCCTCAGTGCCCGCAGAAGGGAGCCGAGCACACTGGTGCTTCTGACCTTGACCACAGCTGACGCCCTGTTGTAACTCTCCTGCCTCAGCCCGCTCAGGCGTTGGCTGCACCAAGTGTCTTGCTCTTGCCAGTGGCCTCTGTGACAAGGAGTGTTCCAGCACCTCCAGGCCGTGCCGTGAGGTGGAGGCTCTGTGCCCTCCATGGTTAATGTGTGTCTATGCACCTTGGATCCTAAGCTTGACATCACTGTGTTTTTCCTAAGAATTTTCTTTGGTGTCTTTCCAGAAATCTGTCAGAAGGTCTGAGCAATTAGACTGGACTTCAGCTGTTTTGGAAAGATGAATTTAGAGGTAATTTTCTAATTACCCGCAGTTGTCAAATACATGGAGACAAAGGACTGCGGGATCTTTGCCTTGGCCCAAATGAGCCCGTGCTGCGGCAGGAGCTGCTCATTGGGCCTCGGTGATGAGCGCAGGAGCCAGCAACTGAGAAGCCAATTAGCTCGCTGCTTCTTTTGCTAATGCGGGGCCAGTGCTGGGCAGAGTTGGGCTGCTGGAGAAGGGAGTTCAAGCAGGGCCAGCCACGGAAGTTAAGCTTGCAGAACTGACGAGAGGAGCACACTTCAAGGACGCCTGCGTCCTCAACAATATCAAAATGTTCGTCTTCATTTGATGGAACACTTCAGAGTCTCAATTGTCAGCACAGACATTAAAGATGTGATAGCTATTGACGCCTATTCGAGATAATAATGCCTAAAGATATCACTGGGGCACTTTGCACAGGAGCTTCACCTGCAAACGGAAGCTTTTCTCTACAGTTGTTATCTGCAAAAACATCAAACTCATGCCTGGTACTATTTATAAGGTGACTTTTATATTTATTTTGCAATTGCTTGTGTGACATTTTGCTTTGGCAATTGTTGCACTCACTCATGGGTTGTTGGCATAGGACGGCCAATGTCATGGACACCTGAGGGTCACTATGGGGCTCTGCTCAAGAGCCTTGGTTTGCAGCTTGGAGGTCCAGAAGGCTGATGCTTTCAGGGCTCCATGGAAATGAACCAGACGCAGAAGGCACTGAAATATCACCCAGGGGGACAGTTCCATAGTTGACAAGGAAAACCCCACTTTTCTAGGGAGACAGACTTCAAATATCCCACCCAGAGAGTACTGTCACTTGCAGCTGCTGTTGGGGACCACCATGGGAGCACAGAGACAGCCCTGATAGAGTGGAAAGTCAGACCTAGTATGACAGGCTTGATCTAGTTCCACTATGACCTTGTCCTAGGTCCACTCTGACCTTGGGCAATCCTAATCTTTCCTGAACTTCAGGCTCCTCATTTGGAGCTCGGGATCTTGCATCCTATAGTCAGGGTTGTTGAAAAGATTACAGGAGAATCCACAGGTGGATGTCTGGGGCCAAGACAGATGCAAAGTTCAAGCTCTCAGACATGAGCCAGCATGTGGATTCTGTCCCGACAGTAGGACCTGGAATAAGTGCTTCAGATTTCTGAGATTCAGTATCAAAAACCCACACTCAGGTCACGGTGTCATCTACCTCGCAGTTTTCTTCTTGTTCTTTCATCAACCGAGCCACTGCATGGGAAGCATGCAGCTGTGACCATGGGACCTGGGCTCAGGGAGGGCTCTCACAACTGCAAGCCACCTGCTGAGAGGAGCTGTGGAGGCCATGGTGGCCTTCCTCCTCTGTGGCACAAAACTGTGAGCCAGTGACAGCTTCCTGAGCCTTGTAGCAGTCTGCAGCAGGACACTGCTGGGCTCCACAGTGACCAACCTCTGCAGTCCCTTACTTCTCCAAGAGCTCGTCTCTCTCCGTGCGCAGGCCTGGGATATTGACTAGCATTTTAACCTTGGGGGAATGGATTGACCATGCTGGACCTTGGGGTCCTGTGCAAAATGGGGACGTGATGGATCCCCATCTGTGCTGCTCGCTAACAGATTAGCTGAGGCTGGGTGGGCTCTGGCTTCTTTCCTCTCCTCTGGCTTCCTTTCCTCTCCTCCTCCTCCTTATCCTAAATTGCTCAGGCGCCCCGCCACGGCCTCTTGGTATTTACCCCAAGAGCGTTTTAAGGACAGTGCCGCACTTCACGTAAAGTGTCTAGACGTAAGTGTTTTCCTCCATTGTCTCGCTGCTGTATCCATCTGCATTACTGTCCAATTTAAAATGTGAAGCTCTTTAGCAGCAGAACTCAGTGGTTTGGAAATCTCTATATCATGACCAGAATAGCTTGTCCTGTTATAATTTGGACTGATGTCTGAGAAGACCTGGCTAAATGAGTAAAAGTTTGAATTATTTTTCAATTAAAAAAAAAAGATATTTTATTACTTTCAAACCCAGCAAGAGCTGGGCTAGAAGATTTTTACTTAATGAAATTCTTTAGGGAGATATTAGGTAAACAGATGAGAATGAGTTGGAGTGCTATTTTTCTGGGTCCGTACTGGTTACTCATTTTATGTCCAGAGAAGTACCTACTGGGAGATCTGCGTCCAATCCCTGCCCCTCTCCATGGGCTTAAGACACCTTGCACTCTCAGGCTGTTCCAACAGTCACCAGAAGTCCTGTTGACCGTGTTAATTTGCTTAGCAAAGCCTTTCTTAAGATCTTCAAAGGTAAAATTTAACCCAGCCACTATCAGAATCGCTATAAATTAGAGGCATCCAGAATCGATAAAGTTTACTTAGCTCGTTTCCATTTTGTTGAACTTGCTAAGAAAATAAGAGCATTGTACCTCACTGATATGTACAGTGGTCACATCATGGCCCTGTGTGAATAGGTGCCACACGTCGTGTGATTGGGGACACCCAGTTGTAATTGTGACCTGTTTTACCTATTGATTTTTTTCATTCGCAAAGAAATAATTTTTAAGCAGGAAATTTCAGCTCATTTTCACGTAAGTGAGCTTCACGGAAAGCACACGGCGGGACAGCAGCAGCCTGGGCTGTGTTCCGGCTCCCTTCCGACCAGCTCTGTTCACTTCTTTATATTCAGTTTTGCTGTTTTTGAGTAATCCTTGAGTTTCCTTCCTCTCGGATCTGTAAAGTTGGGATTTGGGAAGTTGGGGGTCCAAAGACAGCAGAGACGCCTTCTAAAGAAACCTGTGAGCAAGGTCTCTCAGGCCTGACAGTGGAAACGGACGGATTGGTACATCGGGATTCCGAGGGGTCTCTAAGACAGGCACAGAAAAGGAGCCATGGGAGACTGGAAATGCCACAGGGACATTCACACCACGTTACCACTTAGAGACACGTCAGGTGTCAGCAGGATGCCCAGCGCCTGCTAGGAAGATGGACTGCCTTGCATGTTTGGTCTTTGATTCTCCATGGGAAGACTCAGGGCTGGACAGGCAAGATTAGGAGAAGGGGTGGCCACCAGCGGTTACCAAGCAGTATACTCCTGTGGCGTTAAGAGGGCCACAGCATTGTTCCCCACAGCCAAAGGTGGGAGCCACCCAAGCGCCAGGGGCCGATGAGTGGACAAACAGGGCGTGGCACAGTCATACAGTGGAATGCCGTTCAGCCATAGGAGCAATGCTCTGGTACCCGCCACAATACAGATGAGAGCGTCTCCCCCGAGGAGGATGTCTGCTCCGAAAGACTATGGGCCACACCTGTGACTCCACGTGCATGGAATTTCCGTAATAGGCAATTCTCTGAGACGGGAAAGTGACTAGTGGTTGCCAGGGGCCTGGAGAGGAGCTGAGGGGACAGTGGCTGTTAATGGGGGATGTGACTTTTTCAGGGGAGATGAAATGTTCTAAAGGAGACGGCACGGTGGGTTGCACAATTTTGTGAGTGCACTAAAAACCACTGAGTTGTACATTTTTAAAGGATAAATTTTATCTCAGCTAAACTGTTATGAAGGGAAAGAGAGAGACTGACCCCTGGACAGTGGGGAAGACATGAAAGAGGTGGGGGAGAGCAGGCACATTAGGAGAGGTTGGGATGGTAAAAACAGGAGACTGATGTCTTGGGATAATTGCCTCCACTAACAGAGCTCACTCCCCGGCGGTGTGTGTGTGTGGGGGGGTTCATTCACCTTAACGACCAACCGGGTCAGGAGGAAGGAGCCAGGAGTGGGGCCATGCTTGCCCTGGATGCACGTGCACTTTCAAAGTCCTTAATCCAATTTCTCAATCTGAACTTCACACTCATAATAAACAAGCCTGAAAGTGGGTTTGGGAGTCAGAGACCAGCTCTAGTCCTTGACACCTCTCCCCAGAAGAGCCCGTGGGACAGCTCCTCACTGGCGCTCCCAGGGAGAGGACTCACAGTGCTCTCCCCCTTGGGAGGGTGCATGCATTGAGTTTCCTTTGAGTGGGGCATCCTTCAAACAAGATGTTCCTAATCCTTCTTAAAATTATTCCAGGCAATTCTGGAAACCTCTAGAACCCCATGCCCGGGCCATCTGATAGTGGACATCGACCTCTGTTTATATAATCTTCTGCTGACACGTTTGCCCCGTGAGGTCAGGTTACAAAGAGGAGTGTCCTGGCTTTTGTCTTGGGTCCAGGATCTTCCCTGCCCGTAAGGTCCATTTTCACCCTCTTCCCTTCCCGGTGGACTGTTTACCTGCCCAGTTCTTATTGAACAGGACTTGAAAACATTAAGCACAGCACTTCGTTGGCTTAAACTGATTGCCTGAAATAAGGCTGTGGGCTTGGAGCTAGGGATAATCTGTTTCCCGGGCGCTGACCGCACCGGGTTGAACAGATACTGACATCTGAAAGTTAAGGCTGCGGAGGCCGTGGGGGGAGAACGAGCTGCAGAAGAGTTACGTTACAGCCAGGAAAGGTTAGGGATGAATCACAGGATCAGGGTAGGAAACCGAGTAATAAAATAAGTGCATAATGGTGGGTTGCCAGGCAGACAGTGGCTAATGGCGCGGTGACAGCTGATGTGCGGGGAGGCTGAGCAGCAGGGAGGAGTGGGCGAGATGGAGAAATAAAGAAAGGAAGATGAAAGCCAACACAGAGGGGGAGAGCAGAGGAGTCTGTCACTTTGTCTTAGGAGAAATTAAGAAGCCAGACAAATTATAAGTGTACTTTCATTTGGAAACATGATCAGACAGTCTGGGACTGGTGCTCCGGGCGGGGGCGACCGTGGCTGCAGGGTCCTTCGTGTGGCTCCCTCCGACTCCTCTGCCCTGGCCGAAGTTCGCAGGAGTCAGTGAGGTGCAGCGCTGAGGGCTGTGAGGCCTCGCTGGGGCTTCCGGATACCGCGGTGAGGGAACAGGGGTGGAGGCCCGGTTGTGGCCGAGGGCCCGGGGCCAGGGACAGACTCTGCAGGAGGGTTGTTCTGGGCCTCCTGCTTCAAAGGAGGAAGCAGAGGCCAGCAGGTGCCCCAGGCCGCACAGCTGCACCCGTCTTGCTCCTGACCTCACTGCCACCCCTCCCCAGGCCTGCCAAGCCACCGAGTAGGTGTCTAAGGGTACCTCTCCCTAGCCCGGGGAGGGGTTTCCCAGACCACCTGGCACTGGATGACATTGATTTCCTCTGTCCTGCCACCAGCTAGGGAACATTTTGTCCTCTCTGGCCTTTGGTGGCTTCTCCCTCTCTCCTTGGCAGTGTTCACCCAGGTTCTCAGTCAAAATAGCTTATGGCTCAAGCGGAGCCCCAGCCTCAGGTGTCACGGGCGCACAGAGCCCTGCGCTCTTCTACACTGGCGCAGAGGGAGCCCAGCCGAATCTCAAGTTCAAGGAGCAGCAAGACGGGGTGTAGAGGAAGGGTCCCTGCCCCTGCTCTGAGGCCTGAACGGAACTTGTGACCATGTGGGCCACAGCAGCCTTGGCTGGGCAAGGAGGGATTCATGGTCCTTGCAGAAGGTTCTCTGCAGTTCTTAAACAGCTTGACCAAACCAGGAAATCAATGCAGGCCTCAGAGGAGGTGCACACAGGGTGAGGGGGTCTCTGTGCACCCCGGAGCTGGGCCTGGGAGAAGGTCTGTGAATCCCTGTTCCCAGGCAGCTCCCCACTCCAGAAGCCCCCAGCAAAACAAAGGAAGTTTCCAGAGCAGTGTCCAGGCCTAGCTGATGTTTCATGAGGATGATAAGAAGGCATAATTTGTTTTCCAACGGTAATTTTATTATTTCTCAATGCAAAACAATGTAAGATAAATTCCCTATTATTTTATAATAACCGTATCAATTTTATAATACCATGCTATTATAATAACCATTTTACTGCAAGTGATGAGCATGTCATTGCCTCTCTTATACATTAGCATATTGTAATTTACCACCACGGTTGTTGCTTTTTTTTCTGCTTAATTTTGGTACTTTCAATATTGAAAAACTTTTCAATATTTTCTAAAGTGGCTCATTCAGGCTTAAATTAGAGACTTTTTCCAATAAGCCTGTGTTTCTGCCATTATCTCTCCTTTCAGATGGTAAATTACCCTGAAAGGTTTAATGAATAAATGAATAAATTAATTAATAATGGCCAGCTCCAGGTGCTCAGCTGGCATTTGGAGAATGGTGACTGATTATCTTGTGACAAAGGATGAACTTGAGCCCCAGACCTCTCCTTCCTGACTCACAGGAGCTTCTGCTGGCACGGTTATATAAACGAGCAGAGCAGGAGGGAAGTTATTGTTTAATTTCAAAAACATACATGAATCACTGATATCCAATGTGCTCTCGCGTCACGCTCTGCAGTGGAGGTGACTCGGGTTGTGGGCCACGCTCGAGGAGATGGAGCGGGCACAACGGTGCCCACCCAAGGAAGGGTGTTGCTTCCTCCCCAGGATGCCCACAACCGTGGGCAGGGTCCACCCTCAGTGCCCTTCACAAGGCCCCCCAGGAGATGCCCTGGCCCTTGGGACAGGCCTGCCTTGGCCCCACGCAGACCCTGAAGGCTGTGGAGCATCCCAGGCCCTGCCCGCTGGATGCCCACGCCACTCTCCATCTTTGTGACAACTTCCAACCCCCCGCCAGTCTCCAGAGGCAGCTCTGAGGCAGGTGGTGGTGAGGGCTCTGTCTTTGGGTGAGTGCGTCTTCAGAAGGTCAGGTTCTGCCAAGTTCTGGAAGATGCAGTGTGTCTATGAGGCTGAAAGCCCCTCCGTCTCTTGTGCATTGGTCACCTGGCCGACTCACGGTGATCTAACTCAGTGCTGCTCTCACATCTGGCCAGACACTTTTTAAATTTTGTATTTCATTTTCCAAATGAAGAATTATTGCAGAAATAGGCTTGGGGGCCTCTGGAAAGGAGCGAGGTAAAGTGCCCCAGGCAAACGAGTGCGCTCTGGAGGAATCAGAGACGGAGCCCAGCACAGGGCCGCTGGTGTCTTCCCGGCGCACAGGGGGACGTTCTCACCAGGCCGAGCTTTCCACGCGCCAGTGTTAGGACCTCTCGCCCTGTACGTCCCTCAACCAGGGCCATGGGCGACCTGGCAGTTGGGGGCTCTCAGAAGTCGTCTCGTCGTCATGGTGAACACTGGAGACTGATGTTTAGAGGAGGAGGCTGCCGTGTGGCCTGAGGACTGGGCCACCCAGGGCACCCAGGCCCTGACCGCGGGACTTTCAGCCCCCAAATCGCAATTCCATGTGTTTCAGACCAGGGAACCGGTGACACATGGGTGAGACAAGCTGAAGCCACGCTCACCTGGTAGGCACTGTGGAGCACCCACTGGTGGAGACTGTGTTCTGGGCTGAGGGCTGCAGCCGCGACCTACCCAGCTGCCCTGCACAGAGCTCACGTCCTGTCAGGGATTCCGATTTAACATGCAGACACGCAGTGAGGAAGCTAATATGGAAGGGTGAACGATATCAGGAAGGAAACGCTGCAGGAGGGGCTGGTGTGCTGGAGGGCGTGGGAGCTGCTAAGCCGGGAATGACTAGAAGACCCGGCCACGCCCAAACCAGGACAGGTGCTGCAGGCGGAGTCGCGGCACATGCAAAGGCCCTGAGGTTGGATGAAGCCTGCTGGAGGTTAGGGTCAAGGTTAACTCACTGAGGTTTAGCTAGTCTTGCAGTCCTAAGGGACCCTTGCAGCTCCCGAGGACTGACCATGCTCTGATGTAGAGGATCGGCTCGGCAGACAGGGTATGTGAAAAAATAGACATGACCAGGGACCGAAATGTTCAGGATTCTTCTGGTTGTCTCCCGTGTCACCTCACCCTCAGCCTTGTGCCCTGCGCTCGGAACGGCTGGTAGACCGCCAAGGCTCTGCAGAGCGTGGGTGGAGCAGCAGCGGGCAGGAGGGCAGCCTGGCCAGGCCCATCCTCTAGAACACAGGGCCTCCAATCACCCCCTTGACCCGTGTGGGCCTCGATTTCCCAGGCAAAGCTGGATCTCATCTCTGACTTAGGCCTTTTTTTTTTTTGTTGTTTTTCTTAAGGAACAACACATGTCACATGGAACTTTTTTAGAGGTGTCAATACCTGGAACAATGAGAGACATCCAGAACAATGAGAGCCAGGCGCTTCCCAGGGTATTTTGAGCAGCGATTACCCACCATCGCTGCTTTTCAAATGTCACTTGTGGAACGTTCGTCTGTTTGTACGAAGCACAGAACTTTCTTTCTGTTCTTTTCCAAAGTGGTTGAGAGCATTTTAAATCTCTCTGCTGAGCTACGGCAAGTCACTCCAAAATCGAAGTGCTCAGAACCTTTATTTTGAAAAGCCCGAACAGTGCCCCTCCAAGCAGCACAGAGAACACTCTCTTCAGCACGTACCCAGCACATTCACCTGTCAGTCAGATGATCTGACAGCTCGCGAGAAGCTGTCTGATGAGCACCGTGCTCAATTGTTAAAAGTACGACAAAGAAAGTCTAAGAAGTTTTTTCCCAAAGAATTTATCATGAAAAATTCACAGGAGCGGCTCTGTATGGGGCTGCCTGCTGAATGCAATTATTTAGTCCCACTGTCTCCCTGTCTCTGCTCTCCAAACGCAGGCTGTGAAGGAAACAGAGGCTGTGAAGGCCACGTGAACAGAAAGGGCACTTGGGATTTTCACCCAAAAGGGAGAAAAACAAAGCTGTCAATGTATATAGTTATCATGTGTCAGTCAAAAATGAAATAAAGAACAACTTAAAAAATAACTGCTCTAGAAACATAAGAACCTTCTAGAAGATGTTGTAAAACAAATTAATTTAAACATTAAATTAAAAGATAAAGTCTTTTAAAAACTGTTCAAAACAGGCTCCCCACATGCAGCATGCTTGCAGAGGAAGCGTCCGAACGCCGGGGCACTTGCTACGGGTCTCCACGTACGTCACTTTGAAAACACGTTTTGAGCCAAAGCACCTGAGCCTCGCACCTTTCACCCAGCACCATGGGCAGCCCACTGGAAGTCCAGGTCCCTCATTCTGTGGCTCCTCCAGGTTGTGGAGGGAGTCTCAGTGGGGGGTGGGCCTGCAGCTGTCATTCCAGATGTTACATCCTGCTGAAACAAATAGCCGCGCACCCCTGAAGTCTGGTCCACGCCACCGTGTTCGGATCCCCAGGCTTCAGGTTGAGTAGGGTCCAGGACCCAGGGACAGGACAAAGAAAGCTGAGGGCTCTCAGGGCTGGGCCACTCCTGCTTCTCCCCTGAGTTGTCCTGTCCCATTTTTTTCTACTTTGGGCAAAAATGTAGCACCTGACTTGAGGAGTTGCCACACAGCAAGGGCCTGAGACCCTGCAAGGAAGGGCAGCGCCCCCTGCACCCCGGTCAGCCCTGCGTCCCCGCCGTCCCTGGGCTGGCCACACTCCAGCACTCTGAGAACCAGCAGGGTGTCGGGCCGTAATCAGGAGACCTGCTGACACAGCCCTTGGGGGCGCCTCCTCGCTGAAGGGGATCCCTCGTCAGGGGACGCCAGCCTGCCAGCGCATGGCACCGGGCACAGTCCCCAGGGGAGGGCAGTGATGGACGCAGGGCTTCCTCTTGCCAGGTTTAAATTAATTTCCGTAAGTGTTCCCGTCAGTTAGCCGTGATTGATGGAGTGGAGACGGTATTAGTACAAATTAGGCAGCCAGCTCGGCGGGGACATTTGTTCCTGCCTCAGCACTTACTGTGGGGCGGACGGGGAAAGATCTTTCCAGAAGCTTGCATTTGCTGGGCCAGGTGGAAAGCCAGTCGGCCATTCATCACGCTGTCAGGGCGAGTCCCTGCCAGGGTTCGCCCACACTGCCAGGAGGTGCTGGGCTGGGACTTGGAGGACTTGGGAAATGCCTCTGGCCACTTGGCGTGCATGTTTGGTGGGGGTACACGCATCTCGTGGCCCCCGATGCTCACGATGTGAGAACTTCCAGAAAAGTAAACCACGCGGCTCAGAGATGGCCTCCTGGGGGCTCCAGAGGGTCCCAGGCAGTGTGTGCTCTGGGAGCCTTGGACGACGGGACAGCAGCACCTGTCAGTCCACAGGGGACAACATCAGAGTCGCTTCAAGGAAACCAGAGAAGTCCAGATGGGAAAGTACATGGGAGAGGCCGAGGGCGCCCAGGCCACGCGCCGTCAGCCTGGCTCTGGGGCTCCCTGCAGGGCTGCCTGGGCCCCCCACCTGCGGGCTCGCCGGGCACAGCTCTGTGTGTAGGGGTCCTCCCAGCTGGCTCCGTGCAGAAGGCGTTTGCTGGGCACCTGCAGCTTGTCGGGTGCTGGAGGAGTGGGAACGCAGACCCCGACGTCCGCTCCACCTTCCGTTTCCTGTCCCCCCATGGCCCCAGAGCAGCCCATGGTTAAGTGCTGGTTAAGTGCATGGGGGAGTTTGCCCATGAAGCCAGGGACTGTGCCGTTCCGTCGGCTCCTGTGAGTGTTGGCTGTGCTTGGAGCTCTTTTATGGGGGTCCATTTGCAGTGCCCAATCTGACCCTCGGAACTGACTCCCCTGGAGGCGGGGAGAAGCCAGGCTCTCTTGACAACAGATGGGGAGGCTGAGGAAGCCCAGTGCGTGAGTCTGTGGTCAGGTAGAGCGGGGGTCTTCCTGCAGGGTCCGAGCCGCTGGCTGCCCATGGCACGGCCCCTCTGGTGCCCCAGGAGCCCAACTCCATAGGGATTGCGCCCGCCCTGGCTCCGACGTCCTCTCTGGCCAAGTGGGGTCGGCTGCTCAGTGGGGTGAACAGCCTCCAGGAGGAGGGCCGTGTCTGAAGCCAGGCCCCACTGGTCCCAGTGCTGGGGCACTTGACCCTGTTACTTGGAGAGCCTGTGAGCTAGTTGCTGTTCCCGAAACAGACGACCATGCCCTGTCCCTGCGGGTCCCGCCCATCAGCATGGGACAGGATGGAGGGCTTTGGGCTGCCTCTGAACCCCGCTCCCCACTTTCCAGCTGGAAGCACCTACCTATCGAGAGGACCCCTCCCCTCAGGTGGCTGTGATTGAAAACTCGCTCCCTGCAGAGTTTCTTCCTCAATATCCCAGACACCCTGAGAGCTTCTCGCCCCCTACGCTGTCCTGGTGGTTGCTTCGCAGAGCAGGGCTCCCCTGGGGGAAGGGGCTCCTGTCTTCAGCAGAGTCCTGGTTGCTTTCCAGACAAGGTGCTTCCTGTGTGCGGAACACAGACCTAACTTCAGTACCAGGCTATGGGAACAGCTGTCCCCAGGGGGCTCGGTTTCCACTACCCTTCAACTTGGAAGTGCTTCCGGAAGTTAGATGCCACCCGGGAGCGTCTGACTCCTGCCCCACCTGGGCTGGGGAGTCTGCCCCCGGGAGAAGGGCAGACAGGCTGAGTGAGCTTTCTGAGTTTTAGGAATTTTCCCCAGCATGGATCAGAAAAGATGTTTCTGTTCTGGGCAGCAGCGTCCTGGGCAAGGGGACAATGTGCACGGTTACCAGGGAGCTCGAGAAGGGGGTTCGGTTCCCGCAGTTGCTCTGACTTCCAGTGGAGGCGACTCTGCCGCAGAGTGGATCCATTTTCTCCCTGCACAACACGCGTGTTGGGTTGTTTTTGCACTAACCGTGTAATCAGCCCTTTCTGCCCTGCTCTGCCGGTGCGGCTCTGATCGCTGAGGGTTAGGGTTAGGGTTAGGGTTCTCGCTTTCTCTGAAGCGAACTCTCAGGACATGGACTTACTTACTCGGTAGTACCTGAAGTCAAGAGAGATCTGAGTATGAAGGACCGACTCAGAGATGAGGAAACTTGGAGCACCAGGGAGCTGTCAGGGACTTCAGGTGCTGGGAAGTCAGTGGGGCCCATCTGTCTCTCTGCCAGTTCTACTGTCGATCAGGCTAGAGTCTCACACAGATGGCCTGCGTTTTAGAAGGCCACATGGAGCTCTGTAAGTCAGCCAGCATCCTTGACATGGAAAGCCATCTGCAAGCTAAGGCTCAGAATAAATGGGAAGGGTGGAAAATTCAGGCAGAAGGGTCTTTGTACACTTTGCCTACAACTTGCGAACTGAAGGAGAAAAGAAGGCCTGGTTGCAAAAGCAGATTGGAGGGAGAGAAGAGGGGCTGACGAATCCCAGGCAGGCGAGAGGGTTGGGTCCAGAAGGAGACCCACCGAGGGAGGGCAGGGACTCCGGGCTTCCCGAACGTGCCTTCCAGGCACCTCTTTGCAGCCGACCCCACGCTCTGTCAGCACCCTGAGCAGAGAGCTTCCCTCCCAGAGCACTGGCACTTCTCCACTCTGGAAAAATGTGCCAACAAAACTGAGCAGTGTGGGGGGCGCGGTACCTGCTGGAGCCACGCACGAGAGCCTTGCTGGGCCAGCACTCGGCCAAGGCCACCGGCTTGGGAAGGCCCTCTGCTCTGTCTCCCCCTCCTTCCTGCAATTTCAACATAAAGGACTCGAGTGCATCGTCCCCTCCTAAACGAGATATTGGGGTGAAGTTCACACAACCCAAAACTGACCCTTTTAAGGTGCAGTGCAGTGTTGCCCACCCAACTGACCTTTTAAGGTCCTGTGCAGTGTTGCCCACCCACCCCTCTGTCTAGTTCCAAAACCCTGTCACCAGCCCCAAAGGACACCCCACCTGTTCAGCTTGGTAAGTGCAGCCTGCCAAGGGCCCTTCCCGTTGTATGACTACGTGGCACCAGAACAGGAGCTGGACCCCTCAGCGCCGAGCGCGCCGTCCAGCCGGCCGGGAGCTCGCCATTGCCCGGTGAGTGCAGAACATCTAAATATTTGTCCCTGGCAAACACGGTTGGGGTGGATGACCTGAATGGCCAGATGACGGTTCTGCGGCAGAGCGTCACAGGGCGAGCAGTGCTGTCTCGGGTCGGGAACCTCCTCGGGGCGGCCAGCGCTGCCCAGGGTACAGGGCAGCAGTGGAGACCCGGCTCCATTTGCGCAAATGCCTTGGCTCCGGGCGTGGGAGAGACGCTGTGTTCTCTTGCTACCTTCTGGGAAGCCAGGCATGCTTCCCCGTGAATTCAGATTCCTGAGCAGATGGCCCTTCTGTGTCCCCCCCCCCAGGGAGGAGCCCCTCCCTGCAGTGACGGGGTGGCCTGGGAGTCCTGGCCTTGCAGGCGAGGGACTGACTAAGGAAGATGGCAGCCAGCACGCACTCCATTCTCTCCGGGGGAGGGCGTGGTTGCCACCCCTGCATCCCCATGATTTCTGGTCGTCAAAGTCCTTGTGCAAACAGAGATCCAAGGTGGGAGCCTCAACTGCTCACAGTGGAATCAGCTGCGGTGGGTGAGGGGGCTCTGGGCACGTCCGGTGGGCCTCGTCCCTCTCCTTGGTGGAGGCTCAGGGGTCCCCCTGCGTCCTTCAGCACAGAGTTTGGAAACCATCGTTCTGACCCATGTGACCTTCAGGCTCTGGTCTTGGTGGCCGTTGAAGAGCAGTTCTTTTATTGGCCTTCGGGTCACCAAGAACCACCGTAGCATGTGGGTTCAGACTGTCATGGGAACCTCGTGTGGCTCGTTACTTCATTTTCCACGCTCGCCTGGAACTTGGCCGTCCCCACGGCCCCCTCTCCTGGGCCCCCGGCCGCCCCTGTGGGGTTGTGGCAGGCCTCCCGTGCTCTGGGCCTTCTTGAGCCTTCCGTCCTGCATGGTGCTCTGAAGGCTCCTCCAGTCTCGCTCCCTCCCTCTTCCAGAGCCCTATGACAGCCTGGGGGACGTGGGCATGGCAGGAGAGTGTGCCTATCATGGGCTGGGACAGCCAAGGGCAGCGGGCTGGCCGGATACTGGCTTGGGGCTCGGGAGACCCGGGTGAAAGCCTCCTTGGTGGTGCACGTGGCCTCTTTGGTGGACCCTCGTGTGGGCTGATGATCCATTAGATTCTCCAGCACCATCTCCAGTCCTTAGGGAAATGCTTCTGGAAGCGCTCGGGCTGTGGCCTGCAGGACGGCTCTGTCAGCTGCGGGAATAGCAGCCAACGAAAAGTGCAGGCCCCTGTTCAGAAGGGACAAGGGACGTTTTCCACTCTTCCACGGTCTTGCCACCAGCGTGGTGAGCTGTATCCACCAGTCAACGTCCCCCTCCCTGGGGCACCGATACTCATGGGAGCCAGTGCTGGTGTCCACAAGAGCACCACCGACCTGACCTCCTTGCACTTAGGCCCAGGCCCTTGCTGGCAGGGGTCACCAGGCAGGGTGGGCCAGGAAAGCAGGTGGCCAAAAGCCTGTCCCAAGGAGGTGAGGGGCAGTAGGAGGCAGGGCCTGGGGGAGCCCAGGTGCCTGTTCTATCGTCCTTGTGCCATACACACTCAGAGAGGATGTTGTCAGGGACTTCAGGGCAGTGGCCAGGAAGCGCCAAGAGAGGGGCATGCCCGTGGCCCCATGAAGGTGACCTGGAGTGGGTATGCAGTAAGTACCCAATGTGTGCTCAACAATGAAGTGTAGGGGATACAAAGGAAAAGAGAGTCATGGGCTCAGAATTTGGGGCAGTAGTGGCTGCTCAGCCAGCGTTTGTTGAGTGCCTGTGTGTGATTCCTTTCCTAAGCCCCAGGTTTCTGATCTATAAAATGGGAAAGATAATAAAGGTGCTTCATCAGCCAGAAGCAAGTAACACGTTCCCTTCTGGCATGCAGAGGAAGCCCGCTGTTGTGACCCTCTCCATCCCCGAGGTGGGGCCCCTGTGCACATTTAATGAGTGTTCGTGTTGAGGATTCCTAGAGACGTGTGATCTTTGCAAATTGGATTCAAAACAATCCCTTCACATCCAGCCCAGCACACTCAGCATCCACTCGGGTCCCTTCAGCTGGAGACACGCCGTGAGGACTTGTTTTTGGGGGTTCACATGCAACTAAGACCACGGCCAGGTGGGACACCGAGGCTGCCCGAAGCCCCTTGCAGTGTTGCCCAAGGAGCCGCTTTGGGGCAGGGAGTCTCTGAGGACAGGGAAGGTCGTGAGCCCAGGGCGCCACCAACCGGGGACGAGGGACCTTTGCCCACACTTCTGCCCTGTGTCCTCAAACCCTCCCTCTGTTTGGTCCCTTCTTCCCAAGAACTCTGCACTTGGAGTGAGTTCACAGCCCAGTATTTGCTTCCCAACGTTTGACAAGGGAGAGCGGCAGGGGATCAGGGCCCCCTCCGCGTGGTCATTGCCGAGGGGGTGAAGGTGGGGTGACTCACTCGGCCTGCATGTCAGTGGAACTAGCTACACGCTGCCTCCCGGAAGGCTCGCAGCAAACACCTGGGTTTGTGCAGAACATTCCAAACTCCAAGCTCTTCAGGGAATCAGCCCTTTGCCGCGCCATGAGCACATCGGGGCTGCACCGTGGTGGGGGGGCGAGCCCCCCGCACCAGCAGGCGTGTGCCACACGTGGCTGTGCTTCAGTGCCAATCCCACCCGGGTCAGTGCTAAGGAAGGGCCGTGCCGCTGAGCTTGACTCCCGTTGGGTTTAGACACGGCGGAGTTCCTGTGGGGACAGCACCACTGGTACTGAATCCGAGGTGACGTGGCCTCGTGTTTGCACTGAAAGCTCCCCAAAAACCTGGAGAAGTGAAACTCAGCAGCAGGCTGATGATTTCGGTGGGAGGGGAGGGAGGGGAGTCCACCTGGCCTGCAGTGTGGCCACGCCCTTGGGGAGGCGGCTGCTTAGGGCCCTCAGGCACGGCCGTTCTCAGGGCCCTGAGTTTGCCGAGGCTCTTTACGAGCATGAGCCGCACCGCACCCGACTGGGGGGAGAGCCAAGTCCCCGCCTGCCTCACTTGAGGCAGGGGCTCCTGTGGAACCCCCTCTGCCTACGGGGAGTCAGGCCTGGGAGCTGGGCCCCTCTCCCGACTTCTCACCCAGTGCTCTTGAAACCCAGCAAGCAGCCTGAGAGTCTCTGCTAAACCGTGCCCGAGTTCTGATCGCTGGCCAAGCACATTCTTTGCAACTGTTAGAAAGGTCTCATTGCTTAAGTGGAGTCCGGCAAAACCTCCAAGCCCCTCGATGCCCAAGACTCAGCCTGGCCAGGGAAGTGAAATGTGCCTGCTGGGCCCGTGCACGCCCCGGGACTTCTCAGGGAATATGTGGAAGGTTCCAGAAGAGGTGTTATACTCCCCAAAAGAAATGAAATTCTCAAATACCATCAGGAGCGAGAGATGACCCCTCCCTCACCTCCTCCCCTCCCGGCAGGAGGGAGAGACAGCCCCACCCTAATCCCTTCCCCTCCCTAACACAGGAAGGAGGGGCTGCTCACCCTAATCTCTCCCCCTCCCTATAGAAACTGGTAACAAGCAACTGGGGGGTGATTCCCGGACACACGGCATTTAGGTCCACAGGTGGTCAGCCAGCTATAATAAAGGCTTCTTTTGGCTTTATGTGAACGGCTTAGATCATCTTGTTTTCATCAGGTGTTACAGAGGTAAGGACTCCTCATGGAAGGGTGACGTCCTGGAGCCCAGGTGGCTGTATTGGTAGCCTCCCTGCCTCCTGCCAGCCACCTCGAGTAGCCACTGGACCTCTTCCTCGGTGTCCTTGTCTGTACATAGGGTTGCTCGGAGCTGCACCTTGGCTGGTGGGGATGAGTTAGTTGATGCAAAGCACTTGGAATGGGGTTCAGTGTGTATTCAGTTGGTGCCTGCTATGTGCAGGTCTGTAGGTGCAAACACGAGCAAACAGGCAGAAATGCGCCCTCACGGAGTTGGTATGTGGGGGTGGCAAGGGTATTCAGCACACACTCCATAAGGTCATCAGCACCCAGCTCAGAAGGAGCAGATCGCTGCCGGTAACGCGCTTGCTGGCGGGAGGGTGTCTCCTCTGAGCTTTGGCTGTGCGGTGACACCTCAAGGCTGCAGTGTTTTGCCAACCAGTGCCTATTGACACACAAAGTGTGCTGCCAACAACATTGGAGGTCCAGGAGGTTCCCTGGCCAGCCTTGTCCTTGACCCCACCTGCCTGTCAAAGAAAGGGTGTGTATGTTTTGCATCAGCAGCGAACAGGGTCAAAGTTTAGTCAATCAGAAGTTGTGTAAGGATTCAGCAGGGCGGGTCTGGGCCCGCGGCCTCCCAACACTCATTAACAAGGGTCTGCTCAATGATTATCTCCCTGGAGCTTGTTGTGGTGACCGGGTCCAGAACATCCCAGACCATGGCGCTGATCCAACGACCTGCCCCTGACGTCACGGGCGAGCCTCCCTGGGTGTATCGGAGGGGCAGGGCTGTTCTCCATGGTATTTAAGGCGGGAGGCTCGGCCACCAAGCACCGCCGTCCCTCTGGGAACTCGCAATCGCCAGTGGGTAGAACGCAGCAAGCCCCCCTGGATCTCTGCCTGAGACCACCCCAGGTGGGTCGAGCTTCCTTATTTCCTTGCTAGAGTCACAGCGGCGCACACTCTGTTCTCCCTGGGGCAGGGGCTGTCCTGCCCCGTGCAGTCCACAGGTGGTCCATCCTGGGTGCTGGCAGGCGTCTCCTGGCACTTGGGTCCAGGACGGCTGTTTTCTGTTTCAGGAGACCCCGGCTTTGTGCCCCTTGCCACAGCTCTACAGATGCCTCCTCAGCTGCACAACGGCCTGGACTTCTCAGCCAAGGTCGTCCAGGGTAGCCTGGACAGCCTGCCCCGGGCAGTGAGGGACTTCGTGGAAAGCAACGCCCAGCTGTGCCAGCCAGAGCACATCCACATCTGCGACGGCTCCGAGGAGGAGAATGGCCGGCTGCTGGGCCGCATGCAGGAGGAGGGCATCGTCAAGAAGCTGAGCAAGTATGACAACTGGTAAGCCCACCGCCGCGGCCCCCTGCCATCTCTCGGTGTGGGTGGGAAGAGGTGCATGAAGACCTCTGGGGGTTTGCAGACGCTGTAGAACCTTGATACAACGGTCAGAACCACAGAGACACAGTGACATTAGGAGGGCCACCCAGGCCCTACCCGAGATGGGGCATGCACATGCTCTTTGCAAACTAGATTCCTGATAAAGATGAAAGGCGGTCCCTGTCCCTAGCTCAGGGCCTAGTCACCGTCTTCCCGGCAGGGTGCTAGCTGGCTGGGTCACACTCACTTCTGCAACATGCCAATGCGCTCGGCGTCCTGCTGGGCCTGGGGAGGATGTGATAATGAGTGAGCCTGCTCTGTTCCTAATGGTGCTTGACTGAAGGGGACCTTGGGACTTTTGCAGCTGGTTGGCTCTCACTGACCCCAGGGATGTGGCCAGGATCGAAAGCAAGACAGTTATCATTACCCAAGAGCAAAGAGACACAGTGCCCATCTCCAAAAGCGGCCTCAGCCAGCTGGGTCGCTGGATGTCAGAAGAGGACTTCGAGAAAGCATTCAGCGCCAGGTTCCCAGGGTGCATGAAAGGTGAGCAGGGCTCTCATCCGACAGGGCACAGGGGCGGCACACCCGTCCTGTGACACCTGCCACGAGGCAGCCGTGACAGTAATGGAAGCCCCCACAGCCTCGGCGCCCCCAGCTCCCGGTGTGAAAGGCACCCAGCTCTGCTGCAGGTGCCTGTGTGAACCCTGCCTGGTTTCCACACGTGTGCACTTCAGGCAGCTCGGTGGAGCCAAGGAAAGCTTTCACGGTGGCATTTTTGTTCACTTTGCAATGGACTTTGCTACCCCTTAGGGCTGGTGGCCACGAGGGTTATGTTGATGGTGGGAGGCCACAGCAAGGGGCCCCCCGTGGAAATGATGCAGCTGCCTTTGCAGGCCAAGGTCTTTGCTCACCCATCCCACTGGGCCCTCCTCAGGTCGGACCATGTACGTCATTCCCTTCAGCATGGGGCCGCTGGGCTCACCCCTGGCCAAGATCGGCATCGAGCTGACGGACTCGCCCTACGTGGTGGCCAGCATGCGGATCATGACTCGAATGGGCACACCCATCCTGGAGGCCCTGGGTGACGGCGAGTTCATCAAGTGCCTCCATTCCGTGGGGTGCCCCCTGCCTCTAAAAAGTAAGTGTGTCATTTCAGAGTCAAGAGTTACTAAGTGAGCAAGCTCATGCTGGGTGTGGTGGCGCACGCCTGTAATCCCAGCACTTGGGAGGCTGAGGCAGGAGGATCTCGAGTTCAAAGTCAGCCTCAGCAACCTAGTGAGGCCCTAAACAACTCAGTGAGACCCTGTCTCTAAATAAAATACAAAAATAGGGCTGGGGGTGTGGCTCAGTGGCTGAGTGCCCCTGGGTTCAATCCCCAGTACCAAAAAAGCAAAAAAGCGAGCTCGTGCACTTAGCGTGTGCTGACGCGGCTGCACCCTGCTTACAGAGCCTTTGATCAACAACTGGGCCTGCAACCCGGACCTGACGCTCATTGCCCACCTGCCGGACCGCAGGGAGATCGTCTCCTTCGGCAGCGGGTACGGCGGGAACTCGCTGCTCGGGAAGAAGTGTTTCGCTCTCAGGATGGCCAGCCGGCTGGCCAAGGAGGAAGGCTGGCTGGCCGAACACATGCTGGTGAGTGCAGCCAGTCCTGGGGTTGCTTAGGGCCCGGGCGGCCATTCCCGTGTGTGTGCAGATTCACGGACGGGAAGTCCTTGAGTAATCATGGACACCACAGTCTGTGTCCTTCTGGAGGACCTCAGACAGAGTGGCCACCATACAGAGCCAGTGCACTTCGTTCCTCTGGGTGGAGGGAGATCTTGAGGGTCTAGGCACGACTTGTCTCCTGCAGATCTTGGGCATAACCAACCCTGCGGGTGAGAAGAAGTATCTGGCGGCAGCTTTCCCCAGCGCCTGTGGGAAGACCAACCTGGCCATGATGAACCCCACCCTCCCAGGGTGGAAGATCGAGTGCGTGGGTGACGACATCGCCTGGATGAAGTTTGACAGCCAAGGTGACTCTCTTAGGCAAACCGGTGATAAAAACTGGACTTCGTGGGCGATCGACCTCAAACCCGGCCGGCTCTCCCAGATCCAGTGCTGGGTCCCTTGCTCAGTTAGTTCAGAGTCTGCAAACCCTTGGAAATACGCACCATGTCAGCCGAGCCTCCTTTAACCATCTGGGTTAAGTGGGCCGTGTACTGCTGACTGCTCGTAGGCAGGCATTTGTTGGAACAGTGTTGGTGGGAAACGGAAGGGCAGGAGGAGTTGTGAGAGGCTCAGAGTTGCCCAGGTGCTCGGTGAGAACAGGTGGATTAGTCTAGGGAGGGGAGGGAGTGGGAGGGCTCGGATGGAAAGCAGGGCAGGTGCTTGGCATTGACCACTGCTTCCCTGGCCATGCAGGTAACTTAAGGGCCATCAACCCGGAAAACGGGTTTTTTGGTGTTGCTCCTGGCACCTCTGTGAAGACAAACCCCAATGCCATCAAGACCATCCAGAGAAACACCATCTTCACCAACGTGGCCGAGACCAGTGACGGGGGTGTTTACTGGGAAGGCATCGATGAGCCGCTGGCCGCAGGCGTCACCATCACCTCCTGGAAGAACAAGCCGTGGAGCCCGCAGGATGGTGAGCCCCTCCAGGGGCCCTGTGCTCTGGGCTACGGGGGCGCCGTCTGGGCCAGGTGCTGAGGGGCCTCTATCTCCCTGTAGGGGAACCTTGCGCCCATCCCAACTCGAGGTTTTGCACACCGGCCGGCCAGTGCCCCATCATCGACGCTGCCTGGGAGTCTCCGGAAGGTGTGCCCATCGAGGGCATCATCTTTGGAGGCCGCAGACCTGCAGGTGAGCTCTCCTCTGCTCAGGCCGGGGCATGGGGTTTTGGCAACTGAAACAGCCGTGGAATCTCTCCCTTCCCATGACCTTGTCGGAGGTGCCAACGATCTGGAGCTTTCTGTCCCCCAAACCAGGGTGATTGGCAAGCTCCACAGTAGAGGCCACCCGCTGGCCACCTCGAGCCCCTCTGGATCTGCCCTAAGGTGGCTGGATGGGATTTTACCGTTTACTTTGCGGCCTGGGATGGTGTAATAGTGACTTAGCAGTTTTCTGAATACTCGCTCGACTAAAAGAAGCCGCTTTGCCAAGTCACTTCATGTGTGAAATGACATCGCTGGTCTTAGGGTCTGAATGTCAAAGCCTTGAAGGAATTTTTTGTCCTTCCCCAGGTGTCCCTCTGGTCTACGAAGCGCTCAGCTGGCAGCACGGCGTGTTCGTGGGGGCTGCCATGAGATCAGAGGCCACGGCAGCAGCCGAGCACAAAGGTAAACAAAGTCAGGACTCAGATCAGAGCTCTTCAGTCCCGCCCCCCCCCGCCCTCCCTCTGTATCTGCGTGGAGGGAAAGAGGGGCTGGAGGAGAGAACCAGGCAGCTGTGTCCACGTAAGCGATGGTCCCTCTTGCCGTCGGGCACATCACTTACCCAAGGACCCTCTAATTAACAGGCAAAGTGATAATGCACGACCCTTTTGCCATGAGACCCTTCTTCGGCTACAACTTCGGCAGATACCTGGCTCACTGGCTGAGCATGGCCCAGCGCCCAGCAGCCAAGCTGCCCAAGATCTTCCATGTCAACTGGTTCCGGAAGGACAAGGAAGGCAAATTCCTCTGGCCAGGCTTTGGCGAGAACTGCAGGGTGCTGAAGTGGATGTTCAACCGGATCAACGGGGAAGACAGCGCCAAGCTCACGCCCATCGGCTACGTCCCTAAAGAGGACACCCTGGACCTGAAAGGCCTGGGGGACATCAACCTGGAGGAGCTCTTCAGCGTCTCCAAGGAGTTCTGGGAGGAGGAGGTGGAAGACATCGAGAAGTACCTGGAAGACCAAGTCAACGCTGACCTCCCCTATGAAATCACCAGGGAGCTCCTCGCTCTGAAGCAGAGAATCAGCCAGATGTAATCAGAAGCCAAGGGCTTCAGCTTTAGAATCACCCCTTCCTAGTCCATAGGAGGCACTCAGAGCAGGAGAAAGTGAGTCTTCCTGAATCGGCACCAGCAACGGCACAATGAGCACACCACTGAGCAGATCAGAAAGGCACATTTAATTGTTCAGATGGGACCCACAGGGACTAGGACCATGGAGACTGGGGGAAGCTTAGCAGGTCTCCAAAAATTGCACCAATGCACGTTTTGTTCAAGTTTAAGATCACTCAGGCATCTAGTTTTCAGTTTTTCCACTTTAGCTATATCAGTTAGCTGGAATTCATAGAAGAAAACACTTGAGCTGTATATATGTGTGTGTGTGTGTGTGTGTGTGCGCGAGTGTGTGTGTGAGTATAGTTTGTTCACTTGTTTCCATACGTACTGTTATCTAAAACATATTTAATACCTTCCGAAAAATCTTGGACAAGATTACCTACTAGTTGTTAGGAGAAAGAAATGTCGCTTTGTTACTAATGTGTGTGTTTAAATTATTTTTATATTCTGTCGTTTCTTACCTTTATGTAACTGTAATCAGCGCCCTGACCACTTCTTGGAAAAGATCACACAATAAACTTTTATAGGAAGGACAGATTCAATTTGCTTGGTTTCTCTTACCTGAACCTTCTGAAAAGAGTTGTGGTTGAACCTTAATCAGTCCCACCCCTGTGCCTGAATCAGTCCCACCCCTGTGCCTTAATCAGCCTGAAGGTGGGGCACACAGACCACGTTGGGAAGCCCGTGAACTTCAGACTCAGAGAGGTGGAGGAGCTGGGGGGAGGAGGGAGCAGAGGGTTCTGGAAGGAGGCTGGGCTTTGCCTGCAGGATCAGCTGGCGCCACAAGTTGGCGCCAGGCACAGCGCTGAGCTTCAGGGCTGCATTGGAGTGTGTAATGTGAACTTTCAGACAGAAATCTGGTCTGGGGACTCGGCTGTTTCCAAGAATTGCATTGTGGACAATTTCAAGGTCTTTTTCCTTTTGACCCTTTTTTGAGCAGCCCTCTTCCACTGTCATCCGTGGGAGAAAAGTGCCCCTCAGAAGGAAAGGCCCGGGGGGCTCTGCGTTGTGAGCACTGGTTAAGCTCCTTCTGCATACTGAGGACTGCTAGGCACAGGCTGCCTGAGAAGGGCGGTGGCCTGGGTTGGCCCCAGGGGGACTTGAGCCCTTGCCCCATCTCCTCTGCTCCCAATGTTTGTTGGGCGTTCCAGAATAGTCCAAACAAACCATAAACTTTATATCGCACATCCGTCCAGCAGATCAACACCGCTGCCCTCCGGGTTCCTCCCCCGCCCAGGGCAGTGGCTGCTTTGCCCTCGTCACACCCCAGGCCCCTCTCAGCTTTCCTCCCGCCGCCCACAGGCCTGATCCTTCCCCACATCAGTGCAGAGGCTCTGGCTGGACAGGGAACCCGAGATCACCCAGTTTTGCAGGGGCAGCCAGGCGAGGAGGGGTGCACCAGGGCTGGGAAACAGTCCTGCCCCCTTAAGGCTTGGAGAACTGGATCTGGCTCCTCGGATAAATTGCACTTGGTAAGACCAGAGCCAGTGATGGGGAAACCACTTCAGGGGATGAAATGCTGTCCACGGGGCTGATTTAGATGGGTGGCTTCAGACTCCATCCCTCTTCCCGCTGCGCAACGCTCCCTGGATGCGCGCCCTGACTCCCACAACACGTGTCCAGGAGGCCGGAGAGGAGGCCGGGTCCCACGTCCACTCCCTGGGGGCCTTCAGGGCAGTTCGGGAGCCCAAGCACCAGTCGCAGCCGGTTGCAGAGCCCGCCCTGTGCCCTGCTGTCCTGCCCAGCCCTCGTTGGTCTCTCTGCCTCTGGGGCAGAGCCGGCTCCTTCACTGCATTGCCTGCCTGGTCTCCAGTGACCATTGTGCCACCAGGCCCTGGAAGCCTGGGCACAGCATGGGAGGTTGCCTTAGACACAAGGAGGGATTTCAGGGGACACAAAGGACCCACCCCTAACACCTCTGTCACTGGCCATTGGCTCAGTTTCCCTGAAGCACACTTCTGAGCCCTCTGTCTCTCTCTAGGTCCCCGTTTTTGTGCTGGGATTTCTGGTTACACTAACCAGGACACTAGGGCCTCCCTGACCAGCGTCTTCCTGTTGTTCCTGCAAGTAGGAAGACAGGTGCAGGTCAGCCTGTGGTCAGGAGGCTCAGTGGTGAGCACCTTGTCACCTGGAGCAGGGCTAGAGTGACCTGGCTATGGGTCAGCCCTCCCCAGGGGACCACCTGACCCTGAGCCCAGCACCGGGGCTGACCTCTTCCACTGGACAGATGGAGGAGTTCTCCCTGCCCCCAGGACTCCCAGAGATGTGTGGGACTCGTGCAAACAGGGACACAGGAGGGCCACAGATACTGAACCTGGACTCCAGGAACAGCTCTCTTCCTTCTCCTGCTTTCCCGGAGTCCACCCTGACCCAGAGCCCAGGGGCCCCACACACAGCCCTGAGGGTCCCACACTCCAAGGACCTGTCTGAGACGGTGGGCCGTGAGCCTGGCAGACTCCCGAGCGTGCAACCCTGCCAGGGGACCCCAAGCCACGGCAAGGCCTAAACAGACCCGGCATGAGGGCAAGGGGCGTGGCCCCAGGAGCAAGGTGGAGAGGCCACCCACCCTCACTCCCATGAAGGTTGGCACCCCCATGAAGGGGCCAGAGGTTAGGAAGCTGGGAGCCCCCCACCAGCTGGTGGAGACCTGCTGCTCCTCCTCCCCAAGGCCCCGGAGCTCCCCACACAGCTGGGGGCGCCCACCTTGCTCAGGAGTCGTCTCTGGCTGACCGCGGCCCCCACTGCCTCTGCTGATACTCTGAACCTGTCTCCTGCCGGCTCTCCCCCACGCCCCTGGGGCGCCCCCAGGACTCTGCTGCGAACCAAGCAGCTTGGCAGGGGCAGGGGCTGCCCCACATGAGCCCCCCTGGCTCAGCCTCCCCGGACAGAGATCAGGTTTCATCCACGGGGAGAAGGGGGTCTTGGGGCAGAGACTTGTTTTCAAATGGAGCAAAGTAAAGCTAGTGATTTTGCTACTACCCTGAAGTTTTCCTGGAATTTTCCTGCTCTGGCTGGCGCAGGAACTCAGCCCAGCGGGGCCCGGGAGAGGCTCTGGTTAAGGCCCCTCCAGGTCGCCTGTATTACAGGAAGCGCCGCCAGGCAGGGTCCACGAGGGTCTGACGATCACAGAGCTGCCGCCGCACGCCGTGTTCTCTGCGCCATCTGGGCCCCTCCGCAGCAGGACAAAGCTCCGAGGTGTCTCTGATGCGCAGAGCTGGGACTTCCGGCCGCCGCAGAGGAGTGGCGGACGTCATTCGGTCCACGGAGTGGGGCCAGGAACACATTTGCCTCGCCGACACCTGCCGGCGTCTTTGGGCCGAGGCTTCGTCCTGGGGGTGCTGGGCCCACGCGCAGACGTCTGGGCTGGGAGCCCCTGGGTAATGGGATATGCAAATGGGCCCGCTGCCAGCCTGGATGGCAGGACTCTTCTCCAGGCAGGCAATTTACAGCAAAATATGCTGTAAATATTTGTTCAGCCCAGGAAAATGACTTTAATTGCATAATTAAACTCGTTGTAGATGCTGCTTCCGGACAAAACGCTGGGGGAGAAGCAGCGAGCCCACAGCTGTCCCTCCAAGTGTGCTGCCCGGGGGGGACCGGCTGTTGTGCCCAGGCTTCGCTTCGCCCCATCTTTCCACAGTGCAAGGGTGACTTTGAGAACAGACAGGGAGGATGAAGGAGAAGCAAGGGAGAGGGTGGCTGTTGGAGCTTGGAGGGGGGCCAGAGGCGGAGTGGGGGTGGGCACGGCATTTAGCACTGTTTCCAAATGTCCCCTGCATGTCCCACCTTCCACGGACAAGGGCGACTTGAGCACTTGGCGAACCCACTTGGTGGAAAAGTATTGGTGGGTTGAAAGATGTTTGCTTTTATTTATTTATTTAGACACTTGCTTTTAAAACCCTGCGTCAGGACTGCCAGGCAACCCCAGGACCCCGGCTAAAGTGGCCTCGTGAGCGCAGTCCTAAGTGAAGAAGCTGGCCTCGGAGACATGTGTGCCGTGTGCCCTGTTCATGTGAAATGTCCCCTGTAGGGACCAAAGGCAGGTCAGAAGTTGCCAGGAGGGAGGGATGCCATGGGGACAGGGTTGGTCTGGGGTGATGTTTCGAAGTGCCCTGAAGTTAGATGGGAGTGAAGTTGCCACAATCGTATGAATATATTAAAAGCCACTCAAGGACGCATTTTAAAGGGTTTCATCGTATGTGAATTATTGCTTCCAAGAAGTTGCTAAAACAAAAAAGAAAAATTACAACAGCAACAAAAGTTCACTTATTAGTCACCAGTTGCCTTCCAGGGCTCTGAGTTGAGGCCAGCCTTCACCTTGTGAAGGAGGAGATGAGGAAGGAAGAGGCCGGGGTGGTCCCTGAGACTCTCCGGAAGTGGATTCAGGAAGATGGAGACGGGGTGGACTTCCTCACCCGGGTTCAATGCCGTTTAATGCCAGGCGGCTGAGCCTCCTGGAACCTGAGCACTCAGAGACAACCAGGGGACAGAGACTGCAAAAGTCACCAGCAGGTGGCAGAGCGGGGACCCACAGGAGCCTCTGTTTCCAGTCTGAGGCATTGGTCTGGCCGTGACCCCAGGTGGGTCCTCCGCAGAGGGATGAACTCTGGAGTCGGAGGTCAGGGGCCTCGCCCCAGCCCTGCCAGCATGGGGAAGCCCACCCAGGCTGGCCCAGCATCCGAGGGAGGCCCTGGCTCACCCCACGGCAGCAGGAAGGCCCAGGCACAGGCAGGGTCCTGGACTCAGGGGCTCCGTCAATGGCACGAGGGTCCCTTGTCTTCCTCCCTCTCCCTGTAGCAGAATTCAGGGGAGGGGCAGAAGTCACTGTGGCCACATGCTCTGGGCACCCAGAGCCCGTCCTCACTGAGCCTCGGTGTCCCTGGCTGCACCAGGGCTCTGTCTTGCTGCTTGGGAGTCTTTCCTTCCAAGAAGTTGGGAGTTACTTGGCTTTTGGGTGGGGCTCCTGGGACCAGGATTCAGGGCTGGGAGTGTAGCCTGGGGCAGAGTGGCTGCCTAGAATGGGAAGAGCCCCGGCTCCAACCAGCACCTTCAAGAAAAAAAGAAAAAAGAAAAGAAATAAAGAAAAAAGAAAAGAAGAAGAGGAAGAGGAAGAAGCAGACTTAGGATTTGGGATTTTGTGAGCCCATTTCAGGGGAGACAAGGCTTCATGGACATGTGACATGGCAGTTGGCACCCTGCCTGAAACCCCACCACTGCCCCCCCAGTCACCCCTTTTAGTCCCCATCTGCTCCTCAGGACTGCTTTTTTTAAACTGAATTCTTTCAGTCCCAGGACCAAGGAGATGGGGGGCAACGCACTCAGGGGCACACCCCACCTGCCCCAGACCTGCCACCCTGGCCCAGAGCCTGTGGAACATGTGGGACCCCCGGTGTGCTGCCCCTTCCGTCGTTAGGGGCTTGAGTGACTGCTGGTTCCCTCAATGGGCTCCTGGACTGGCTTTGAGAGAAGCCCTTAGCATCTGGTAGGGAGGCAGGAGGGGACCTGTTGGGTGGCCCAGAGGGCAGCGCTGGGACCGCAGCACACCAGGGAGGCCAGCGTCAGGAAGGCCTGGGCTGCCATGCCGGCTGCCAGGCTCCAACCGTCTGGGCTGCAGGAAGCAGCTCCTGAACCCAGTGGAGGCCAGCCTGCGTTGCCGGAAAGTTCTCTGTCAAGGCCAAAGTTCTGGGTCTAGTTGAGTGGACAAGGGAGTGTGGGCTGCCCAGAACTGGCCGCAGGGGACTGGTATGGTCTGGTTGGAGCCTCCCAGGCCGAGCGCAGCCCCCGACCCCAGGTCGTGCTGGTTAATAGAACACTGCCCTCAGAGGGGAGCTCGGGCTGCCGGGTGGGCGTGGAGGTTGCGGGCTCCTCTGAAGCAACACAAGGGCTTCATCACCATGAAGGACGGAGCCCAGGGAGCCAGAGGCCCCGGTGACTCATGTGGCAGCTGCGCCCCCGTTATGTAAAGCGGAACTCAGAGCCATTAGCCGGTAGGAGATGAGATGTACACTTTGGATTAACTCAGATCACCAGAATGTGTCTTCTCAGCCCAGGGAAATTAAACATGACGTCGGGGGAGCAGGGACAGGAGGGGCAGGCTCAGCCGAGCGTGCCGGATCGGCTCTGCTTTTTGTTTTTTTCAACAGGCTGCAGGCAAAGGGGACGGGAGGACACTGCCGCAAAGTCAGCCTGGGAGAGAAGAGTTGGAAGCTGAGATCCTCTTTCTGTCTTTACCCTGTGCAGAAGCACAATCAATCTGTGTGGCAGAATTAAATTTTGATCGGTCTGATTTCCTCCGTCACAGCTTCCTTTAATAATGGTTATTTATTGAGCACTTATTATGTGCCAGACACTCAGCTAAGCACTTTATAGATAAGGAAGAGGTGCATTTGTCTTCTCCCCTCTCTATCCATGTCTGCGTTCTTGCTGGGGAGGGAGTTTGGAGGGAAAAGAAGAGAACTGAAGTTTTATGGGCAGCAGGAAGTAACAGCTGAATCATGCTGGGAAGTTGCACTAGTCTTTCAGATACGAGACAGGGAGTGCAGGGTCCCAAAGCCCCCCATGGTGATGATCCAGCACAACTCTTGCTATCTGACCCATAGACTGTGTGCAAATCACCCCCAGGAGCTGTGAAATGAACACTTCATAACGGCCAGCACTTCCACGGCAAGAGAGGAAGGCAGGCTGGACAGGTGTCAGCGAGGAGGACTTTGAACTCTAAGAATGTCTGTGATCAACACCTAAGCCTGACCAAAACCCTAACCCTAAACACTAGTCCTGACCCTAACTCTAAACCCGAACCCTAAGCCCCAAAGCCTCACCCTAACCCTGGAAATGGACAGAGTCCTATGTCCTTCTAACTTGGTGTAGAACAGACCTGCAGTACCGCCTGGCCCACCAGGGGTCAGACAGTCTGCCCACTGGGTCTTCCTGGCGTGGTGGACACAGACCCACAGGATCTGGGTTCCCACCCAAGTTGCCCCAAAGGAAGCTTGGTGCAACCTCAGTCCTTCCCACCATGCACCAAGGTGGGTCAGAGTGGCTGACCCCCCTGGGTTCCTGGGTGTCAATTCCAGCAAAGGAGACATGTCCCCTGGGGTCCCTCCAATGGTGGGGGACAGTTACTGCTCCCTGTGGGGGGCTGCTCGGGTAACAGCAGGACCAGCTTCCCTGTGGCTGAGGAGCGAGGACGTGCTCCAAGCAGTGAAATGTCTGCACTGTCCCCAGCTGGCCTGTGCTTCCTGAGATGGCAGCTCTCCAAGATCGATCCATCACTTTCCAATGAATAGTTATTGGACGTCCTCCTACTGCCTGGCACTTAGAGTCAGCCCAAGTGCTTAGATGAGCTGATCAGGACTGTCTCTCCTAATGAATTGGTCCCACAGGAGGCTCTGTCCTTTTCCCAGGGTCACTGAAAAACTTTGAGCCTCAAGATATCAGGAGCAAATTTCCTATGGGCAAGAATCCACAGGTTCTTTTTTCTGTCCCAGTCAGAATTGCCTAGAAGTCAGCCCCTGGTTCTTCCCCTGAATTTACAGTTCTGGCTGGACAGTTGGGGAGAAAGTACATTTGTATTACACTTCATCTACCCGTCCATCCACCCATCCATTCATCCATCCATCCATCCATCCATCCATCCATCCATCAATCCATCCATCCACTCACCCACTCATTTATCCATCCATTCATCCATCCACCCACCTGCCCACCTACTTCTCCATTCATCCGGCCAACCAGCCAGCCACCCACTCATCCATCCATCCATCCATCCATCCACTCACTCATTTATCCATCCA
>JAJEJO010005738.1:538622-570343 GCA_020662805.1 Glaucomys volans
ATCCACTCATCCATCCATCCATTCATTCATCCATCCACCCACCTACCCACCTACTCCTCCATCTATCCATTCACCCACTCATCCAACCATCCAACCATCCATCCATCCATCCATCCATCCATCCATCCATCCATCCATCCACTCACCCATCTACTCATCTATCCATCCTCCTAGCCACTGACCCAACATTTTACCCTTCTGCTTAAGTGCCCATTTTTCATCTTCCAATCACATGTGCCTCTAGATACCCTCCATCCTCCTGTCCATGTCCCAATCACCATGGCCTTCACTCAAGCACCATCTCGTCTTCACCTCGTCCATCCATCATGAACCCTGCATCCAGTCTTGGTCTAGCCTTCCACCTTATCTCTAAGAAACAGCCAGCCTGCTTTTTCCATGTGCCTTCAGTTCACAAAATAAATGCTAAATCAGGGCCTGCCCACTGGGTGCCCTGGAAGAGTCAGGAAGAGTCCTCAGGGGAAGCACTTGTGTGGTGGCCAGAGGATTCCATAAGGAATCTGGAAAGTCATGATCTAAAGGAAAAATAAAGGAATTTCAGGTGGATTCCATGGTGTGAACGAGGCTCAAGGTGGGTCACGTTGGAGTGTGACTGAGGTGGGCAGAGGGGATTAGAGGGGGAGATTCACACTGGTGGTTGGGCGTTGAGTACGTGGCCTGTGCTTCAGCTGAATTAGGATACGGAAGACCAGAAAGGACGTGTGCCCCTCCCAGGTTCAGGCCGCATGAGAGGGCCATGGCTCTCTCCTGTGAGCGTGGAGGTACGGACGCTTGGTGACGGGTTTCTGGCAAGTGAGGCCTCATCCAAGAGGAACCTGAGATGGTGTCCTCTGCTTTGGGAGTGGCAACCAGGGTGTTCTCCTCAAGCTGGGGCTGTGGGACCACAGTTGCCATTGGGTACAGGCTTGGCCACCTGGCTGTCCCCAAGTCCCGTCAAGGGCTCCCATCTGAAACTCCAGCCACAGGGAACTTTAATGACTGAGTGCAGAGGACGGGCCATTGTCGGGAGGGTGACTAACCACCAGGGCCATTTCATAATGGCCATTTTGGAACAAAGGAGCAGAGAAAACCAGACAACTTCCCACGTCCCTCTGGCGGGGGAGAAATCAAGGTCTTTGCTGGTTCCAGACGTAAGTGCTGGCCTGCTGTTAGGCTGAGATTTCCAGCCTCTGCAAAGTTCCAAGTTAATTTTCAGGGGGGAAATTAGATGAGAAGCGGCTTTGAAAACACAGAGGAGCTTGTGTTTAAAAACTTGGTTGCCAGGGAAACTCTTTCTCCAGCACTTCCTTGCCACCACATTATAAATCAAGCCCCTAACTGAAGGGTAATTAAGGTCATTGTTAGCGCTGCTGCGGGGATGCGGGCGGCGGGGGAGGGCCCGGGCCTGGGCGCGCGCCCCCCAGTCCTGGGAGGCTGGGCGCCTTCCTGCTGCGGGGGCCTGAGGGCGCCTCTGGAGGGGAGGGCACCCCGCACCTGCTCAGAGAAAGGCCAAAGCCCTGCCCCGGAGGGGATCTGAACTGTCAGGCGCTGCCCCGTGGGTGGGACGAGGGCAAATGCAGAGTGGCTAGCGGGCAGAGCCGGGCACGGCCCTGAGGCTGGTTCACACAGGGCTTCGGCAGGAGCCCGAGCGGCTGCTACCTGCCACCTTGGGGGAAGGAGGCCCTTTAGCATGTGGTTCGCGGTCCCAGCCATTCAGCGGCCTGTGTGTCCATTCATCTGTCTGTCGCGCACCCGGCCATCCATCACCGCGCACTCACTAAGCCGGCCCTGCTCAGTACGCATGCCCTCACCCACCCATCCATCCGTTGGCACACCGTCCACCAACACACCCTTCACTGTGTGCGGGTGCATGCACACGTGTGCACACACACACACACACACACAGAGACACACAGAGAAACACACACGTGCACACACACACACACACAGAGACACACACACACAGTTGGGCAGATGGGCATGTGGATGGAGGAGAGGAGGGGGAGGAGCATTTGGATGCTTAGAAGGGTGGATGGACAGATGGACGGATGGACAATGAAGGTGGACCGTGGGTGAGCACACCAGCCTCCATTGATCCACCTGGGCAGCCATTCACCTCCACGTCCATCCACCCAGCATCCCTCCATCTGCCCAGCTAGTCAGGGACAGGTGGCAGCCCATGATTCACCAGCAGCAGCGGCACCTGCAGAGGGCTGTGCCCTGTTGAGGCCTCTCCCACTGCAGCTGGAGAGGCCGAGAGCCTGACTGCGGCTCCTGTCTGCAGAGAGGGCGGTGGGTTTCACCCCCGCCTGCCCATGTTCCGGCCCTGAGAGTCACACTCCAGGGGCCTGGGGCTCTCAGCTGCCCCCGCTTGACCTTCTGCCCCGGGCACCCACCTGGCCCTCCTGCGTGTACCTGGCCCTTCTTCCCACAGGCAAACACTGCCAGCGTGGTCAGGAGTCCGTGCCAAGGTGAAAGTCCGTGGGTCAGGAGCCTCGTGCTGTTCCCAGAAGGAGGGACCTTGCTGCCTGTGAGCTTTGGCCTCCTTCCTGTGCCCCTTTTGAGGGAAATGCCGTCCCTGCTTTGTCAACTTTCACCTACTTCCCTGGCCCCTCGCCTCCCAGGCTGGGCTGGCGGCTTGGCTCTCCCTGACTGGCCACTGCGGGCTGAGTCTGCAGAGCAGTAGGCAGAGGGGGCTGCTCGCGGGCACTCCCAGGGCCCAGGGCCCCGCTGGAGCCCCTGGGGTCCATCCCATCAACACCTCAGCGAGGGACAGGGCACACTGTCCTCCTTTTGCAGAGGGGAGACTAAGGTTCATAACAGTGAGGGAATTCTCTCAAGGTCATACAGTGACTTCCAAGGAGCAGAGTCTCAACCTGAACCCTGATGTCAGCATGCAGTGGCTGAAGGCAGCCTGCGGGGGCACTGTCCTCAGCTGCTTCTGAGCTGTGTGACCTTGAGTGACTCACTTAACCTCTCTGTGCCTCAGCTTTCTCTTCTGAGCAAGGGGATAAGAAAGAAACTCAAGGGCTCATTCTAGAAAGGGTGCATACCAAGTGCTCTGAATGCCCTCAGCGCACAGTAGGCGCTCAGCTGAGGTTGACTCTGGGGCCACTGCTCCCTTGTGCCCCGAGTTCTCACAGAAAGTTCCTGGTCACGGAGCCTGTGGCTGATGCTGGCTCACTGCTGCAGCCCCCACTGCGGAGGCTGGAGGCCAGGAGCGGCGAGGATCCATCTGCTGCCACTCAGATCCGGGAAGGGCACCCTGAAGGCTGGCAGCTCCTTGGTCATTGCAGCAAAGTGCAGGCCAGGGAGGCAGCGCCCTGCAGAGGGACGGCTGGGAGCCGGGCCCGGGGAGGGGGCTTCCTCAGCTCGTCCCCACAGCCTTGGCCTGGGCAAAACCTGGGGACAGGGGTTATGAGGTCTTTGTGGCCCTGAGGGATGGAGGAACAGTGCCCGGTGCCACTGAGGGACGGCTGGCTGCCCTCGTCCTCCCACTGCTGCCCAGCACTGCCCAGTGCCCCACAGACGCTTGGTGACATGGCTGGGAGCTGCCCCTCCTGAGGGCTCCCAGGTGTCAGAGGAGGGGACGCAGGAAGCAGGCCACTCCCAGGGCCCAGTTTACTCTCCCAGGCCACTGGGACCCCTCTGTCTTGTGGCAGGGCACAGGGACACTGGGGCTTGGCCCTGGTCGTGGGATGCTGAGGGCCGGGTGCTCCCCCCTCTCCTCTTGGACGGCGCCAGCAGGTGCAGGACGCCAGCCCCGGGGCAGGGGCGGGGGTCTCAGGTGCTGGATGCCGCCCAGGCCTCGGGCAGCTGCTTTCTGCCAGGGGTCTCTGCCCAGGCGTAGGCGGCTTCCCCTCCAGGGGCCAAAGCCATGACATCTGCTCCTCCCGGGTGCCCACCACAGGGCCCCCTCTGTGTCCCCAGGGACTGGGGCTGTGACCAGTCCTTCTCAGGTCCCCCTGCAAGCCCTTGGGGAGGGCTGAGCTCTATTGCAGGGCACTGGGGAGAAGACCAGGGGCACCTGCCCCTCCGCAGCGGCAGGGGCGTGGGTGTTGCTGAGACCCCCATGGCCATGGTGCCATGTACCCCACGCTCCCTGGGGGACACTGAGGCCAGGCTGGAGAGGCAGACCCCAGGCCCGCTCCCTCCTGCTCTGCAGACTGCCTCGGAGTCATCCAAGGTCGCCGAGCCGCGGCGGCAAGCGACAGCAGTGCTCTGACTTCTGGTCAGGTCCTCTGCCAGCCCGGCGCGGGGGCGGCAGGCCGGGCCTCTTTAATTCATGAGTTCCTGGCAGAAGCGCCGTCTCGGGGGAAGATTGATGACCGGCTGCAGGTACCGGTGGGCGGACTTGTAAAGCCGGGCAGCGGCCGTAAATCAGATGAATATTCACGATTCCGCCGAGCGTCCCCGCTGACAGTCAGGATGGATGCGCGGCGCGGTGGCCTCAGGAGCCCTCGGCCGAGGCAACTCTCCGCACGGAAACTTCCGCCGCGGCCCCAGGCCCGGGAGCGAGTCCCCCGGCCGCTGCACCCCGCCAGGCCACTGTGCGCTGAAGCACCCCCAGGGCTATGGGGGGGCGAGGGGTGCGTGTGGACCCCACCCAGATCCAGGTCCAGAACCTTCCGGGGTCACCTTGGAAAGCTCCCCGAGCTGGCCCTCTCGGCCCCCACCTCCCCAGCCCAGGCCACCTCTGCCCGTTCTGTGACTGGAGGTTGCTAGCCCTCCCTGGTGGCCGTGGACTGTCCGTGGCAGCTCCCTGGGTGCTGCCACCATGGGCCAGCCCACCCCTCTGCACGGCTGCCCAGTGGTCTCAGGCTCTGCCCGTCCTGACTGGACGCTCCTCCGGGCACGGTCTTGGGGAGACGCCGCAGTGGAGCAGCTGGGTCACAGCCCGCGTGGGCTCAGGGCTGCGGGAAGCCCAGCAATGGCCACGTGGCCGGGCTGTCCCCCCACTCACATCCTCCCCTGCACTCGGGTGTCGGTTTCTGCTGCCCTGTCCAGGACCCCCTGGACCGTGGTGTGGTTCTCCGTGTCTCTGCTGGTCCTGGACAGGAGTGGCCCTGCCCTCAGCCCTCGTGCTGCCCTGGACCGCAGCTGGCCTTGGGGCTGAGTTCAGGAGCCGAGTTCCTGGGAGCTGCTATCTGGGAGGCAGGGGGGCTGGAACTCGCTCTGGAGCAGCGCGGGCTGAGCAGACATGCTCCTGGGAAGACGCCCCCTGCCCCGTGGTCACCCCTCCACCGGGGCTACAATCCACATTTCTCCTCTGGTCATGGGGCCCCGAGGGATCTGACCCTGGCTGCCTCTGTGCCCTTGTCTGGAGCCAAGGTCCCCCTGCTAACCAGTCACGGTCTGGCCCACTGGTAAGGAGTCGGGTTGCACCCCAGGACCCTTGCACTGGCTGTTCCCCCTCCTGGAACCCATGCTCCAGCCCCTCTGTTGGTAGGTGGTGTCCAGGTGGGGGCAGCTGTGGTGCCTTCCACAGTGACGAGCTCACTCTGAGTTAGGGGCTGGGAGCAGTCACTGCAGTGACCCATCACAAACTCCCCCTGGCCCTCCAGGAAGGCTCAGCCAGGCCACCAGCTGTGAGGGCACACCATGGTTTGGGCAGAGGAGAGACCTGCCCCAGTCTCCAGGCTTTGGAGTCGAGCTCTCCTTGGGGTGACTGGCATCTCGCCCAGTGAGGAAGCTTCTGGATCGGGCAGAAGCCAGTCTATGCAGAGTGCCCCCGGGAGCCATCGTCCCAGTAGGGCAAAGTGAAGCTGGTCTTCTCCCTCTGCCGAGGAGACCGGCCTCTTTCCCAACCCTGGGCGGGTTGCTGGGCAAGCCTTCCAGAGTCAGGGGCTTTCGCAGTGAGTCAAGAGACCACCAGCTCCCCAGCCGGTTCCCATACCCAGGAGCCCCTCTCCCTCCTGGCACAGGTCAGCCCCCAGACCCCTCAGCACCCCAGAGGACACAGCCGGGTGAAGACCCAAAGCAGACACCCACGGAGCTGGACGGCTGCTGACGGGGGAGCCAGCCCTGACCGGGGCCTGCCTTCTCCCCCGGAGCTAAGCTCTAGCAGAAAGAAAATGGGGGGTTCTCGGGGGTCCCACCAGCAGCCCCGGTCTCCCTTACCAATATGGGTACCATCAGCAGCCCCTCGAGTCCCTCCCCCCAGAGCAGTCACCCCAGACTCCCCCGTGGAGCTAAAAGTTTTTGTCCTAGACTTCTCAAGTCTGAGAAAGCCACTTAGCAACACGGGCACGTCTCCTGAGCAGACATGTGCGTCATGGAGAACGCGGAGGCCGCTGATTGGGCCGCTCTGCTGCAGAGCCAGGTCCCCGAGCGCCTGGAAAACAACATGATGTATTCCCGTCTGCGGCTCCGAGCAAGGGCCGCTCATGCCTCGTGTTTCCATTTCCTGAGGATTAATAAGTGCGGAGGGGACTTGGGCTTCGTGACGAATATTTATTTAGTCAATATACACATCAATTTAGCAAATTAGAGATTGCAAGCCATTTCTAAGCAATGCTGTAAAAATAATAGCTGTACTTTAAACTTGTAATGGATTTTTGTGGGGGGGCGGCTACTACGTGCCTGGCACTTGATGAGCACAGAGAAGTTTAGTTTCTGAAACTTCAGTGAACATCTGAGTCATTGTGGATGTCTGTCAAAAGCGCAGACGTCTAGATCCTCGGGCATGGGCTGCGGGGCCTGGGCTGGGGATTCTGAGCCACACCGGACAGGGAGGAGGAGTGGGCTTTGGGGTTGGTGGCCCTGCCTTCGCCCCCTGGCTGGGGACAGGGGTTTCCAGCCCCGCACAGTTGACCTTGGGGCTGGCTGGTTCTCTGCTGTGGTTGCAGTGCTGGGCACCACAGGATACTGAGCAGTATCTCTGGTCTCTACCCAGAGATGACAGCAGCAGCCCCCTCCCCAGCTGTCACAACCGCAGATGGCTCCAGACCTGGACACGGTTGGGGGGTCTCCTCCATCTGTGATCTTCTTCTTGGGCTCTCAGGACCTCATTTCTTCATGGAGACCCCATTCTGTGAACAAGATGACCACCCCCCCCCCGGGGAGTGGGCAGCTGCTGTCCCCACGTCCTGGGTAGCTCGGAGAAGTGCAGTGACTTGCCCAGGGGTGGCTGCTGACGTGCCCCTCAGAAGGCTCCGGCCCCATGGCCCTGGACCCCGCTCCTCCTCACTCTCCTGCAGTCCCCGGGGCCTGTGTGGTACATCAGGGTTCCTGTCTGTCCCTGGCCCTGGAATGAGGGCCCACGGGCGGGGCTTTCCCAAGCTCGTTGCCCAACAGCCCCGCACACAGGGGATGAATCAAGGAACAACCACCTGGCTCTCAGAAGGGTGGCACGGCAGCACTGCCAGCTGCCCCACACCATTCATTCTCCCCAGGTTCTTCAGGAAAGAGCCCTTCCATTTTTAGCTCCTGAGCACATGGGTGTGGGAGCAAGTGCTGGCCAGGGCGTTGTAAGTGGAGTCTTAAGTGATGCCTTCCAGGAAGCATCCTTATAGGGAGAAGCAAGTCCCAGTGATGGGGAAAGGGACTTGATGGCTGGAGCACAAGCAGCCAACCTGGTCTATGAGGTAGGAGCTCTATTCTAAGCATGGAAGGGCAGCAAGGCAGTAGGGACCTGGTCTTTGGTAAGTTCTAGAAGGTACCTAACCCACTCTGAGCTTCCTTCCTCTGGGCTTTTATTACATACAAGTGAGACAATCTTCTGTTTGGTCGAAGCTATTCTTCCCCTGGGTCTCTGTTCCATGCACCACACTGACCTCTACCCAATGCTCCAGGCTTCTCGGCATGCCCAGGACACACGAGGCTGTTCTGGCTGTTCAGATCAGTGGGCTCCATGGGTTGTCTTGGTTAGAAGGAGCTCTGACCACTGTCGAGGTCAGGTGCCCCAGTCCTGGGGTCAGAGGGACACCATGGTCCCATATACGGTGCTGAGGACCAGAGGACAGTCACAGGGTATGAGCGGCTGCAACTCAAGTTCACGAACCGGTATCGCCTAGGCGGCAGTGGTGCCTCCCCGACTCTCAGCCTTGAGCTTCCATTCACCTGTCCATCATCTGCCCATCAGTTCACCCGTCTGTCCAGCCATCCAGCCAGTGCCCACTCTGTTCTGAAGGACTGGGTTCAGGGCAGTAAACCCAACAGGTTTTGGAGTCTTGGGGCAAAACAGACCACAAACAAGACGTGCCGGTCTTGCAGTGCTGGGCAGGGGCAGTGGGGGAATGAGATGGAGCGAGGAACTGGGCGGCTTAGGACAGGAGGGACAGGAGGTGCCAGGGCCCAGGAAGCGGGACTGGGAGGCTGGGGCAGCGGGGATGCGGGTGGGGGTCAGTGCATCGCCGTGGTGACAGGGGCTCCCGTGCCTCCTGGGCCAGCAGCACACGCGGGGGCTCCCTGAGCTGGGGGCCTTCTGCGTCCCCTGGAGCTGTCCTCCTGGTGCAAGGACAGGCTGTTCTCGCTCGCCCACACCAGCAGCAGCCTTCAGTCGATGACCGCCAAGGACAGCGGAGACGTCTGGAGAAAGCTTGAGCCCGAGGTTATGGATGGCGCGTCTCCCGCAGCCCCCGCCGCCCTCCCCTGCCCCCCCCCCCCTCGGCCAGCCTCCTGGGATCATCCACTTCCTATCCCCTGTTCTCTCCTGGGACAGACAGAGGTGGCTCATTTGAGGCTCACAATGGCCCCAGGAAGGAGGGACCAGCCTGCTCCCGATGCACAGAGAAGAGGAGCTGCTGGGCCAGCGGGCCAGGCACTGGCTTGGGACCAGCCTGCCCAGCCCCACAGCTGCTCCAGGGCTGGTTGCCCCCCTGCCCTGGGGCCCCATTTCTAGTTGGTTCCAGGTCTGGAGTCCTCTGGGCCCTGTGTGGACAGCACCCTGGTGGAGCTGGGCTCAGCAGCTGCTGCCCGATCCAGGCCCTGGGAGACCAGGGTCTCCAGCACACGGTGGTGCACACTCGGGTTTGAGAACTGCAGTGTAGACGTGATCCCACCAGGTTGTAGAAGCCCCCCGGCTGCCGACAGAGAAGCTGATGGAGGGGCTTTGAGGAGGGAGGGGCGTGCGGGCAAAGGACTCAGGTTCTGGGCACGTTAGGGCTGAGCCCAAGACCTGGAGGGGTCAGGATGTTGGGTGAGGTGAAGGAGGGCCACAGAGTCCCATCGCCAGGGTGGGGGACACGGGGCAGGGGAGAGTGTGAGGGGCTGCCTGCTCTCTGGCCCTGGGTCTCCCAGGCCAGGCTCTCTGGGCTGCCTCTGAGGAAGAGGCCACCTGCAGGAGGCCTCTGAGGAGGCTGGAGCCCGGGGCCGCCCTGGCAGGATGGTGCCCAGCCTGTGAAGGGGGCAGTGCTGGGGCCGCTCAGCCCCCGGAACTTCTACCGAGGTGACCACACTGACTGCCGACCCACACTCCCACTGTGGCGTCCTGACTCTGGGACACCAGTGCCCGGAGGGGCGTGATCAGAGGCTGCCTTTCACAGCTGCGTGCTGTGCACAATGGTGGCCCAGCACGGGCCCCGAGGACAGCTGCCTCCTGGCTGCCCCCAGAGCCCCAAGGCCAGGAGACCAGAAGCCCAGCCCCCCATGTCCACGTTGGAGCACGGAGTTACCTCACACGTCAGAGTTAATGGGTTAGAAACAGGTGACCATTTAAATAAAATGCTTTCATTGTGGATTTGTGCGGTCAGACAGCCAGGGGCCCAGTGTCCAACGCACACAGGAGGGGACGTCCAGGGCGGGCAGAGGTCTGGAGTGTAGGGCAGACCCCCCAGCCGAGGAGGACGAGGGGAGAGGCTCGGACTGGACCCCCCAGCTGAAGAGGGCGAGGCCCTGGGACCAGCAGATGCTCCCCTCGGGCAGCCGCCCTGACTGCTGATCAGGGCTGACAGTCATGAGTGGGGCGTCCCTAGTACCCCGAGGAGATGGTCAGGGACAGCTGACCCCTGCTTTGTGGAGAGGGCTGAGGGATCATCCCAGGGGCCTCCCCAGAGAGGAAGGGGACCCTCCAAGATCACGCAGAGCCAGCTCTGAGAGTGACCCTGACTTCCAGCCAGGGCAAGTCCTGCAGGGCTCCTGGGAGCCAGCTGCAGTGCCCCCGGGGTCCCGACGCCCCTGGGCAGCCTGGAGTGTGCTCAGCAGGAGGGAGCGAGCTCTCCCCCCTGCGGATTCTTCTGGAAGGAAGCCATGTGCTTTCGCTGCTGCTGGAGCCCTAACCACCAGGAGGCTCTCCTCCCTGGCTCCCTGCACACGGGATCCCTGGCTCGGAGCTGGGTCTCAGGCAGGAGGGACCAGGGCCCCAGGACCTCCTGTGGGTGTCCCTGAGCTCCTGTCCTGTGTCCACAGGAGGGTGGGGGACGAACTCAGACCAAGGATGGAGGAGGCAGGGGCCAGGGTTCTGCCCAGCCAGTCAAAGCCCTTTGCAGTGTGGCTGGTCCCCCTGGGTGAGTGGGGGGTTCGCCACTGTCCGAGGCCTCTGCAGGGCAGGCCTCACTGGCCACAGGCCATCGACCATGGGACTTGACCATGGGACTTCCAGTGACATCTGTCTGCTCTCAAGACGGGGCTTGGATCCTCATCCCACATCCAGGGGAGCTGGGCTGGGGAGGCCGCCGCAGACTCCTCAGTGGGCCTCTGTCGCAGCCTCCGCCCCAGCACTTCCCACCTGGTGTCCTACTTCCAGGTGTCCTGGGGCGCACACTGAGTCACAGCTCCGTCCAGAGAGGACCCAAAGGGACTTTTAATGCCGACACCACTGGGCGCCGTGACCAGCACAGAGCTATGGGCTCCAACCAGACAGGCCCTCCCGTCCCCACCATGCAGCTGCCGCCTCAGGGATGCCGGGCCCACCTCGCAGCCAGGACCAGGACGAGGAGTCACCCGCGCACCCCGCGCACCCCCGCTCTCACCACCAGCTGTGGGCGCTCTGTCTCCAGGGCCACGGCAGCCAGCCAACTGGGCCCTGAAGGACTGTGGCCTGGACCCAGGAGCACCCCCAGGTCCCTCCATGACACAGAACGAAACCGCCCTTCATCAGGCCGGAGGTCCCCACACGGCTCCTGCTCTCCCGGGTTGGGAGGCTCAAACCCGGCTGACCTCCTCTGCTGCTCAGAGCAGACCTGGACTTTTGAAGAGGCCCCTGGGGTCTGAGCCCAGCATCCCTGAGGCTGCCGGGTATCAAGCAGGAAGGGCGCCCAGACTGTCAGCCAGGACCCTTGGCTGGCCCTGCAGACCTCGCTATGTCCTGGGGAGGCCTTGGGGGTGGTTACCATGGACAGTCCCCGCTGTCCTTGGGGTAGTGACCGTGCTCCCATGTCAGGGTCCCCGCCCTCCCAGGCCCCAGCCATCTGCAGTAGCCCCTAGAGGCGAGCAGCCTCCAACACAGGGGAAGGCCCCCGGTTCTGTGGGAGGATTAACAGGATGATGTGAGTGAGGACTCAGAGAGGGGCCAGTACCTGGCAGAGCATGGTGGTCCTCACTGACCCCCTTTACAGATGCGGAAACTGAGGCCCGAGAGGAAAAGGGATGAGCTAGGTTTTGAGCCCAGATCCAGGGCTCCGGGTGGAAGTGGACCTGATGGTGACGCTGCGTGCCGTCCCTGAGCTCGGCCCAGGGATCGGGTCCGAAGGGTGGTCTGAGGAGGGGCTTTGGGGGCTGCCCCAGAGTCGCTCTCTGAGCCCGCCCCATTAAAGAGGCTCGGCATCGTCCTCTGTCGTGCAGATGAGGGCCGTGGACTCAGGGAGAGCGGACCCTTCCCGAGTCCACGCGGGGAGGCAGGGTTTGAACACAGGTCCCTAACAGCAAATGCTCAGTGGCCACAGACAGAAAGGCAGTTGTCCCCCAAGGCGGGCTCCCAAGGTCACACACTGTGCTGGCACTCCACGGCGTGCCTGGAGATGGCCACCCCAGTGGGAGGGGCTCCGGGGGGACCCTACAGCCTGGCTGCCTGGGCTCACCTCCCACAGCGTCGCCTTCCAGCTGCGTGACAGGCTGGTCGTCCATCCGCCCCAAGCCCAGCTTCCCGAGGAGGACCAGCTCGTCTGTTTTGTAGGGGCGGCAGGGAGCGGCTGGCATCCGCCGACTGGTCCGGCCTCCCCTGTGCTGGGCAGTGCCAGCTGCTCCCCACTCCCAGCCCCTGGAGGAAGCCCAGCTGCGCCCACCGCAGGGCCCTCAGGGCCACCCTTGCTGTGTGCCATCCCGCCCTGTCTGCCTGTGTCCCCGGCTCCGGGGCAGGAGGTGCCGGTGGAGTCCAGGGCAGAGGTCTGGGCTGGGCGCTGATCTCCCTCCGAGAGGCCTAGGACCTCTGGGCTCTGGGCCCCTGAGCAGCGCCCCCTGGAGGCCTCCAGATGTAGCACAAGGCCAGCCCACCCCCCCCCAGGCCACCCGGCTTTGGGGGTTTGCTGTCCTGGCAGGTGTGGGTGTCCACCCATGTCCTCATGTCCTCTTGGCTGTTTGCCTGCCCCCTGGGCGGCTTCACAGGCCTGGCTTCCTGAGCAGCGGGAGAGCTTGGGCAGCTGAAGCCGCTCTCCGCTGACCCACCGCCGAGAGCCGCCTGCCTTCCAGCAGGGGTCGCACAGCGGCCCTGTTAATCATTCCCTCGGACCTGGGACTTTGCTGGGTGAGTTTCCCAGGCCACCAGGGCAGCACGAGGACTGCTCGTGGACACTCCACAGGGGGTGTTCTGACGGCCTGTCCAGGGGCCAGCAGCAAGAGTGGGGGACACCCAAGGGGCCACAACCAACAGGGGGCGCTGTCCACCGTTCAAGGGGGCTCCCCGGGCTTGGGTTGCCCCAACTTCCTCACACCCCTTCTAGATGTGGTGGGCTGGGATGAGGTCAGGGGGTCAACTGAGGCTGGCCGCCCAGTGATGACCCCACACTCCCCAGAGAGGTGGGTCTCTGCAGACCCCAGAGGGCAGTGCCATTTGCTCTCCAACAGCTGCTGAGCAGCTGGGCGGGGGCTAAGCTGGGGTAACTGATAGGAAGCGAATGGAGAATGAAAGCCAGTGCAGGGCCAGGAGGTGCGTTCACTGAGCACCTACTACATGCCAGGCACGCATGGCGCTGAGCATTCCACACTGGCCTGGCCAGGCTCACCCACTGGGCACAAGAACTACTATGGTGCCCCCTCCCGGGGAGGACACTGAGACCCTTGCCTGGGCCACAGGAAGGAAACAGCAGGCTGGTCCCAGACCTCTGGCTCCAGGGTCTGAATGGTGCCCTTCGGCCTCCTGAGCCAGTTGAGGGGACACCTGGGGTGGAGATGGAGGAGGCGCACGCTCCCTGGGGACCTGGCAGGGACCATGCCTGACTTGACCTGCCCCCACTGCTCTGTCCCTCCCAGGGGAGGCCCAGCTTCTGCTCCAGGCTGCGTCCTGTCAGGACGCTCTCAGCAGAGGTGGGTGTGGGAGGCACAGGGCAGTGCCCAGGGGACAGCAGCATGGGCCTCCTGAGCCAGTCAGCGAAGTTGGCCCAGGAAAGACACCAGGACTGCGACCCCAGCAGTGCAGCCCGGCACGCAGAGGACTGGACCATCCTGGGGGCGCAGGCTGGGTTCTGGGGAAGGGGCTTGGAGGGAAGGCCAGGCCAGGGGCGCCTGGGTGTTGCAGGCACGTCTGGCAGGCAGGGTGGGGGGGAGGCCTGTGGCTGAGGCCCAGTTCAGAGGTCATTGCCCTTCCTGAGGCAGGAGGGAGCCCCTGAAGGTGAGGGCGAGGGAGTGACAGATGGGGCCAGGCTCCTGGTGTCCCCTGGATGCTGGGCAGAGCTGGGCAGAGGACGAGTGACAGGCTGTGGGGCTGCTCCAGAGACAGGCAGGTCCACTCACCTGGCCAGGCACAGGGAGTGGGGAGAAGGGGCGACTCAGGACCTGATGGGCGCCTGCCCAGGAGGCTCCGGGGACAGAGAAGGGTCTGCCTAGGTCCTGGGAGGACGCGTGAGCAGGGGGTGAGGACACCCATAGCCCAGGCCAGGCCCTTTCCTGCTCCTGGGGCGCCAGGAAGGGTTCCGCACCCAGAAGGCCTGGTACCTCCCCTCCCAGCAAAGAGGAGCCTCCCAGAGCCAGGGGATGGGCGAGGAGGTCGGGTCTCCCTGCCCAGCCTTCCCAGGGAGGGCAAGCGAGTGGGGAGATGGGTGGACCAGGTGGGGGGCACCGAGAGGGCTCATGGCTGGGTCGGGGTGGGGGAGTTGCGGCAGAAGGGCCCCGAATGTCAGCAGGTGGCTGTCACCCCACTGCCACCCCTCATCGCAGGCGGGAAGTCCCGGTGATCTGTGGCCTTAGGAGTCCGCTGTGCAGAACTGGAATCATCCAGAAGAATCAGTGCTGAACCTGCGACTCCACGAGGGCCGCAGCCCTCGGACGGAGACCTGGGTCTGCAAATGCCCAGCTTGGCTGCAGTCCTTGCCCACAGTCCCCAGGGGTCTTGGGGTCCGAACTCTGGCCCGCATGAAGGTGCTTGCAGCTGAGGGAGGGGCCTAGCACGTCCTCCGTGCTGACCATGGCCCCGGGGAGTCTCAGTGCCTCCTGTCCAGGGACCACAGTGGGATAGGAGATGGGACATCCTGGTTGCACAAGGACCAGAGAAGGGAGGGACAGGGAGAGTCCCAGGGCCCTGGATGAGGGCACAAAGGTGCCAGCAGGGTCACACAAAGGTGCCAGCAGTGGAGGGAAGGGGCCTGAGCTGTCTTGTGAGCTGGGAGGCCAGAAGCATGGGGCCCCCCACACAGATGGGGAAGGAGGCTCGCAGAGGACGGCGGGTGGCAGAGCCGGCTGGAGCCAGGTGAGCCGCCACCTGTGCACCTGCTGCTGGTCAGAGGAGGCGGGTCTTCTTTAGGGGCCTCTCTGCTCCCTGTTGACGTCTTCTTTCCCAACAAACAAGCACTTGGCCTCATTCCGTGTCAGGCCTGTCCAGGGGCTGCAGTCCCTGATGCCCACTGCAATACTGCACTCAGTGCCAATGGGAAACCAGGCACAGAGAGGGTGGGTGCTCGCCCAAGGCCACACAGCTGGAGGAAGGCTAGAGCCACCAAGGCAGCTCTGGGGCAAGGCTGACAGGAGGCCTTCTTTTACCTTGCAGGGCTTGGTCCTGCAAAGGCCAAGGTCAGAACTTGGTAGGATGTGAGCCCCTAGGCTGGCCAGCCCTGGCCTGTGCCAGGCCTCCTGGGGACTTCTGGACTCTCAGCCACACCCAGGCAGGCCTCCAGTGTGAGGCCTGGGCTGGCATTTCTGTGAATTCCGTCAGCAGATGCTGACCACACGGGGCTGAGGATCGCCGGCCAGTGCAGTCTTGCCCTGCCCCATGGTACTGCCCACTTCAGAGACAGCAAGTTCCCGGGCTTAACATGAAGGCCCAGAGGCCTGGGAAAGAGTCCACAGGATAGAGATAAAATTCAACTCAGGGAGGCCTCAGAAGCCTTCGTGCTGTGGGTGGGGAGGTCCAGCGGCAGAGGTCAGGATAGGGGATTCCTGGACCTGGCACAGTCCTGGGAGTAGATGAGGGAGGAGAGAGTGAGAAGGGACACCAGGGCAGACCCGCGCACTCCGGGTGAGGGCTGAGTCTGTGCTGTGACAGGCCAATGCCCAGGCTCCAGATCCCACTAGGCATGGGTCATCCGAGTCCATTCATTCATTCATTCATTCATTCATTCATTCATTCAATCTGTTCATTGAGTCCCACTTGGGATCAGGCATGCCTGGCACTGGGGAGAGTGGTCGGAGTGACAGGGAGGGTCTCTTGAGACCCTGAGGGTGAGCCAGGAAGTACAGATGTGGAGGAAGAAGCGCTGATGGAGCATGTGCAGAGGTCCTGGGGCAGGAGGGCTTGGGTGAGGTGGTGATGCTGCGGTGGGGGAGGGAGGCTGAAAGAGGTCAGGAGACACAGCTGAGGGACCGGGGGCCGGGATGCCCTGTGCGCCCACTCAGGGCTACTCTAAGCAGAGAGATCACCTCGGAGGGTCTTCAGCATGGAGCCTCTGACGTTATGCAGACCCGCTGGGTTGAGACCTGCAGAGGCAGGGCCTGGGAATCTGCCTATGCAGTCTGGGACATTGCTGGACAGTAAGATGTCATCCTGTAGAAGGGCGGGGGGCAAAGACAAGAGCCGTCCAGCTGCAGAGCAGACCCAGGGTGTGGCAGGGAGGGCACGGGGAGCAGGAGTCTCAGAGAGAGCTGAGGGGTGGCCAGAACAGAGGGACCCATGGTGGCCCCTGCTCCCACTGGAGGCAAGAGTGCTGAAGGTAACCTGAGGCCACACACCTGGGCAGAGGGGACACACGTGTCACTGTGTTATGCCAAGGCGCTGCCTAACTCGGGGCTGGTGGTCCACAGGGACGGGGGCCTCAGGTGTCAGTCCACCCAGGGTGCTGGCTGAGGGGAACCTGACCCCGGCCCTCTGCCCACTGAATTCAAGTTTGGGCTCAGTTGCAAAAGAAGTCCAGGGGCGCCACCTGGTGGTCAAAGCCTCAGCAGTGGCCGTCAAGGTCCAGGCCAGGGTCCACCCTGTCCAGCGCTCAGGGGGCCAGTCCCAGCAGCGCTCTGCTGCTTCCGTAGATGTTCATGCTCACCCACCCACACTCGGGCCTTGTGGAAAACTCGTTAAGCCCCCAGAAAGCTCCTTGCTGGACTCTCGCACCCAGAACAGGCCCGGCTTCCCTGGTGCTCGGGTTTCCTTCTAGACCTTTCTCCACGCTTCCAGGTGCTTTTTAATTTAGAAAGTGATTCATGCCCCTCAGGGAGCCTGAGGCTGCTGGGTTGGCTCCCACACACCCCAGATGGTGGGTTCTTTCCCCGGTCGGCGAGATCCCTTCACAGCCTGCCGTGAGCCGCCTTGCACCCCTGTGGCTGGGACGCGGCTGGGTGACGGGTGCCCTCCTGCAGGTGGCGTGTGAGAAGCAAGTGGCTTTCCAAGATCTCCGTTCTGGCTTTTGCTTCCTTCCCTCTGGGACGATTGGAGCTTGAATGTCCTCTGTACCCGAATGGGAGGGGATTTTGACTAATTCACACTTGGGGACAGACACCACGTGTGGGGGATGAGCCCACCTGTCCCCGTGTCTGCAGGGGCTGCCCAGAGGTGCTGGATGGGGACCCGTGGCCTGCCCCAGGCTCCTCTGGCTCTGGAGGTCTCAGCTGCCTGAAATGGACCCCCAGGAGTTGGAAGAGCTGGTGTCCGGCCAGTCAGAGTGGATAGGGCCCGAGTCCTCCCTGGAAGGCGGCAGTTGGTCCAGTTCCTGGGCTGTGTGGAGGTGGCCTCCGTAAAGCCCTTTGTGCATGGTGGGGGTGGGTTAGGCCCCATCAGCACCGGCCTTTGCCACCCCTTAAGGGACCCTGTGGCCCTGAGCTGTGTCCACTTCCCTAAGAAGCCCCTGTGTCCACGGGCCTGCAGAAAGGCCCAGGCACCTTGGGGTGACAGAGGGGGCTGCCGACCGTGCACCAGAGGAGATGCCACCTTGCCGTCGGCCTGGGCTCTGCCGGGGACAGGCACAGTGAGCACAGGCCAGGCCACCCATGGGCACTGCTCCAGGGCCCCCACGGCTGAGCTCTTAAGCCCCCATTTTGATGGGGACACTGAGGCCAAGGGAGACTTGTTAGCAGAGGTCACACAGCCAGTGACGTGGGACACCGGACAAGGAGCAGGAAGGGGCTGAGCTAGGCCCTGGACCTGCCTGCCACCTGGGGAGGTTCGTTGGGCATCTCCTCTGTGGCAGCCACCCAGGACCTCTGGGCAGGTGGCAGGTGACAATGGTCAGCAGAGTGCGTGGCCTGGCCTCGTGTGAGGTGGTGGGAGGAGGCTGCCTGTCTGGAGGCCCCACTCCTTCCGCCCCAGGTGCTGGGTGGTGTGTGGGGGTCACTCAGCCCATCACAGCCGGGACAGCCAGGTCGCTGCCTCGCTGGGGCTGACGAGGGGCGGGGAGCTTGGGCGCCGGATTCCGAGACAAGCCGGGTGGAAACCAGGGGCTGAGCGGGGTCCAGGGTCGGTGGGTCCTGGGGAGGGAGGGACCACGGCTCCGAGGCAGGACGGCTCGGGTGGCGGTGGGGGGAGACTCTACCCCACGCTGCCCCCACTGCACTGCAAGTGGGCCCTGTTCCCTCCATCCGGAGACCAGCACAGGGAGGTGTCGCTGCCCCAGGCACACGAGGAGCCTGAGGCACGAGGATCAGCCTCTGCCCGAGGCCACCCAGCTGCAAGAGGCCAGTCTGAACTTGGACCTGGGGTGGCCCCACACTCATTCTCTGTGGCCCTGTACTGTCGTGTGACGGGGCAGCGTCCCCACCATGTGCTGAACTGAAGAGGGGGTGTGGGGGCTGATCAGGTGCCCTCCAGGTCCTGGTGAGGCTTCTCCCATCAGGGGCCCCCCAATTCCATTTCATCCCCACCAGAGGAGGCATCTCCCGAGCAGGACGTGGGGCTCTTCACACCACAGGTGTCTCCTCTCCGTCCCTGGGTTGGATTCTGGTGGGCTAGACGCTGCCTGTGTGACCTCTGGCAAGTGGCTTAACCTCTCTGTTTCACTCTTCTCACCACATGAAGGGATTAGAATTCCTTTCTCGCAGAGCTGGTGGAAGGGTGAGCCACCAGGCTGACGGTGAGCCCGCAGTGAGTTCCTTGCAGCTCCTGCAGGAGCTGCAGTGGAGGCTCCTCAGAAGCCGGGCAGGCCGCAGCGGTGTCCCCACGAAGGAAGACAGTCGGCTCCTGTGTGGGGCTGGTTCTGGACCCTTCCCTGGGCTCTGGGCTCCGGCACTGGGCCAGGGGGAGAGCAGGCGGGAGACTTCGGGTGTGCACGACCCAAAACCATGGGGACATGTCGTGCATCTGGCCACTGCTGGGGAAGGAGCAGACGGGTCCGGAGCCCCTGCCTGACCCTGGCTTCCAAAGTCTCCAAGCCCAGCCTGGTGAGTGGCGGCCAGGCAGCCGACGGCCAGCAGGTGGCGCTCGGCTCAAGGCTGTGGAAATGCCGGAGCCTGCGGAGCCTGGCCAGGCTGGAGGCAGAGGGCTCCCCGCCTCCGGAGGCCGCCTGCCACAGAGTCGCCAGAAGGTGGCGCCGGGTGGCGCGCGGCTCTTGCTCAAGTCTCCTGGCCCCGGCATGAGCTGCTGGGGTCACAGCGGAGGCTGCCCCTGCGGTGCCAGCTAGTGGCAGGCCAGACGTCCCCGCCTGGAGGAAGCCCTGCCTGGAGCCACGTCTGGAGGCCTCGTCAATCTTCAGGCGTGGGGTGGCCTGGGTCCTGCAAGAGCCCTGCGCCTCACCAGGGGCGTCTCAGGAGGGTCTGAGGACGCGCTCAGCGACGCACACCTGGGGCCGCCATGCCAGGCCCATCCGTTGCAGATTGTCACATCATCCGCTTGGCCGGGCCTGTGCCAATGTCCCCTTGCGTGGAGAGACAGAGATGCAGAGATGATCAAGGGGAGAACCCTGGGGTGGGAGGTCGGATTGGCTGGGAGACCCGGTGCTGCCCATCACGGAGCCCTGCGTGGGGGAGGCCGCAGGTCGAGCCGCTGTGTGGAGAGCAGAACCAGGTGCGCCAGGACCTGGCAGCCTCCGGGACGCGGCTCTGAGGCCCCAGCTGCCACTCTGCTCCCAGGGCTGTCCCTGCCTCCCGGCTGCGCTGCTTCTCCAGTGGTGTGGACGCAGAGCTGAGGGAGGCCACGGTCAGGGAGCCTGCTGGGGGTGGGGCAGGAGGGAGCCAGTGAGACACGTGGGGGAGCTGCCCAGAAGAGTGGGGGCAGGCTGGGACAGCGAGGCCTCAGCCTCAGGTCCCCGTCCCCGTCTTCCACATGCCTAAGAGCACTGGCGTAGGTGCCTGGGCTGGAAACCTGCCTCTGTTTCCTACCCAGGCTCCTAAGCCAGTGCTCTTATGCACGTGGAAGGTCTGGAACCATGGCGGCCACTTTGACACCAGCAGGCCAGAACTCTTTGTGGCTGGAGGGTCTCCAGCAGGAACCTGAGAATGCTGAGTCTGGGGGAGCCAAACAGAGAGGAGGGACAGCAGGTGCTTGACCACCTTGTCGGAGCTGCTGGTGAGGCCGGACCTGAAGCCTGTTGGCTTGCAAAACTGCAGGACCCGGGATGCTCGCTACAGCTTCAGATGACCGCCCACGCCCGCCAGCCTCCAGGCGGGACCCGGGCGCTCTGGTTTGCTCTGCCGCTTCGTCCCCGCTTCTCACCAGGCCCCGCGTGGGGTCCCTTCCCAGCGGTCCCTCCTGCGTGCCCCTGGGTCAGGAGAGAGCACTGCTGTCTCTTCCTGAGAAAGTGGCCTGGGAGAAAAGTCTCTGAGCGGCTTCGTCACAATGTCCTCAGATCTCCCACCCAGGCAGACCTTCCGGGGCTCAGCCCGCTCCCCTCCACTTCCATGTGGCTGTGCAGGGTCCCTGTGCCACTTGGATTCCTTCTTTCTTTCTTGCATGGGACCATTTTCGTTCCAACTGAGGTCGTTTAGACTCTGTCCCCGTGTTCCTGAAGTCTCACCCTCACAGGGTCCTGGGTGGCCCACTGGGCCAGGCACCAGAGGTGGCCTTCCCTCTGGAGATTCACGGGCCTCACTTTTGTACCTTGGTAGGTTCCACTGGGAGCCATCGGCTCGCTTGGTTCGTCTGGGCCACCATCTCCCCTTTACTGCCTGCCCCACAAGCAGACCCTCACCTGCTCCCGGGACACCTTCTCCTCCGCTTCTCCTTCTCGTCCTTCCACTGCTTTAAACCCTTCCGGCCTTCCTGCTGCCGCTGTGCGGGAGCGTCTCTCCTCCTCCCACGCTGCTCTACGGGCCGACCGCCTGTCCTGTGGGGTCACCTCTCCTCCCCAGAGCTGTAGACGGCAGAGGCGGAGTGTCCTGCTGCTGGCTGGTTCTCTCGTCCCCCTGGGCTGCTCCTCCTCGGTGTCTGTTGGAAGCGTTGCCGACCGTCTTGCGGAAACCCCTCGGGAGGAGGGCTCTGAGCTCCCGGGTCCCCCCGAGCCCATCCTACCTGCCCACCACCCAGTGTTAGGTGGCCTCTGGGGCTGGGGATGCAGCTTGGTGGTGGAGCACTGGCCACCGTGTGGTGGCCCTGGCTTCGATCCCCAGCACTGAGAAATGCGTAACCGCCACCTGCACTGTGGATTCTGAAGAGGACTCTTGGTGTGGCACCAAGTGGGGACAGAGGTGCAGAGAGGGTCCAGTGCTGGGCCCTGGCCACAAGGAAGGCTGGCAGCACAGGACCAGAACCAGTCTCTGCCCGATGCCCGCCAGTGGCATTCACCACCTCTGGGTAGGGCCACCGTCCCCTGTGCATCCAGCCTGAGGGCAAGGAAGTGGGGAGTCTGCCTTCCCCTCCCCACAGGGACCCCAGGAAAGGCCACGTAGGTCCTCAGAGAGGCCTGGCCTCCCACTCGCCCCTCCAGTGAAGACTTCTGTTTTGCTTTCTTAGAGGAAGCCAGGCTGTGTGGGGGGAATTCTGGGAGAAGCACCCACCCTGGTGCTGGAGTGGCCCTCGCTTGGGCAGGTCAGCTCCTCTGCCCCTCTTTCCTGGGGACACATCCCACAGGGCTGACTCCCCCCACAACCTTGGGGAGCACATCTGACCCCACAATGACCCATATGAAGGCTCCATTCTCCAATGGTTCAGAGGTTGGCGTGTGACCTGGCATCACCAATCAGAATCCTCCCCGGGACGTCGTAGCAGCCACATTTGACGTGAAGAAGGCCCTTTTCACTGGGGTCACTAACATGGCAGCCATGAGCCTTGGGTGCTGCAGCTGAGCCACACAGAGTCTCTCAGAGAGATGGAGAGAAAGAAGCCCAAACACAGGACTAAGCCCTGGATCCAGCCATTCCTGAACCCAGAAGTCCCTTGACTTTTCAGTTGCATGAGCAAATAAAGTTTTAGCTTAAGCTTGGATAAACTGGGCTTCCGTCACATGAACCAAAGAGCTCCTCACTCTCCCTGTGCTCTCCCTGCTTTAGGCTTCTGGTCTCGGCAGTCTGCTGAAACCTCAGGTGAGGGGGCCTCTCTGGGATCACCCCGAGGGGAAGCAGGTTGGGATGAGATGTAGAATGTTCTCTGAGTGGGTCTGTGACTCTGGAGACTCATCTCCCGCTCATGGGGCAAACTCCCCCCACCTCTGGGGGCTGCGGGCTCCCTTTGCATGCATCCCCCGGAGGGAACGCGGGCAGGCAGGTGGACCAGGGAGACCCGAGGGCAGGGCCTGGATGGGCGCTCACTCTCCGCCTTTAGCAGTGGCTAGTTAATTTCCCCCCGAGGAGACCAGCACTGACCTTCACCTGCGGTTCCCATTGGCTCCCATTAGCTGCCGCGCTGCCGGAGGATCATGGCGAATGAATTGAGCAGAGAGGGGGATCTCAGGAAAAGTGGGCGCTGCGGTTTGAGCCTGGAGCGGAGCTGCTTTGCTCCCTGACCACAGAACCTGGCTAACCACAGCCCTTGGGAAAGCGCGGAGCCTGGCCGCTGGATTCCAGCTCCAAGGCAGCCAAGGCCAGGCCTGTGCCAGCCCTTCCACGTGGTGGCTTCAATTTGCAGCCGGGACACCCCACCAGGATGTGATGATCTGAGGCTCCAGCCCACCTGGTGGCTGCGGTGATGTTCCCCAGGAGGGCTGGGCCACCCAGCCAGGGGACAGGACCCCCGCTCGCTGCCCAGACCTGCCAGCTGCTCCCGCACCACGGGGCGGCCCGCTGCCTCTGTGGGTTCCTGAGCGAGTGGTCTAGCTCGGCCCCAAGCCACACCTGGCCACCTCTGCTGTCCTTGCTGTGGGCGTCCAGAGCAGGCGTCCCCCTGCTCTCCTGGGGTTCTCTGAGTGAGTCTCCCCGTCCCAGCCTCTGTGCCTCAGCCGGGGCTGTCTGCCTGGAGCGCCATTCCCATCCCGCCGACCGCCTCCCTCTGCCTGGCCTTGCAGACGCGGCTCCCTGCTCCCTAAGAGCCTCTTGGCTGTGTCTCCATAGTCCCCTGTCTCCCTGAGACCGTCCCGCTGAGGCCCAGCCCTCCTTGGTGACTATGAGCTGCCATGAGGCTGGGCTTTGTCTCCCCCTCCTGTAGCCCATGGCCCAGCACAGGGTATGGCCAGCAGCAGGGGCCAGTGAGGAGCCCCCACTGTCACACCGGGAGGTGTGAGTGAGAAGACAGGCTCTGAGCCCAGGAAGTCCCCACCCAAGGCTGGGCTTGTGCAGGGTGCTCCTGAGGTTCTTGCCTGTCCAACCACCTGGCTCAGGTCAAGCGATGGAGGTGGCTGACCCCCTCCTTGCTCCGAGGATCAGCCCTGTGACACGGGTTGGCCAGTCCCTGCTGATTGGCTAGGGGAGATCACCTGACCCCTGGGCCAGCCAAGGACTTCCTTGGGGCTGGGGGCAGGAGGAGGGGGAGCAATTTACTCTCTGCAAGTTCAACTAAGAAATCCTAGATCAAGGCTAAGGAGGGAAGATTCTAGAAAGGTCGGGAGGACATGATAGGCCCTGAAGGCAGGTCTTAAGGGAGGAGAAGAGAGTGGGTTGGTGTCTAGAGCCTCGGGCTGCCGTAACAGAACACCTCTGGGCACTTGCTGAACTCGAAGTTTACTGCTCACAGCTCTGGGGGCTGGGAAGGCCCAAGGGCCATGGTTCCGTGTGGCTGGGGGCTGCTCTGTTTCAGAGATGGCGCTTGCTGCTGCTTCCTCATGGGGAGGGACGCTGAGCACAAAGAGAAGAAAGGGCACCGGTCAGTCACAGGGCGGAGCCCCCGGGCCCGTCACCGCTGGCCCCCTCTCATTACTGCTGCTCTGGGGGAGTCTGGGAGGACCGAGTGCGCAGACCGGCACAGGCAGCCACGTGGAGGCCAGGAGGCAGGACCTGCCTGGTCCCCAGGGGGGCGAGGAACCCACCCAGCCAGCCCTCCTCTTGGCACCCAGGAGGCCCAGGCTGCGCCCAGTCTTCCACCTGAAAGCTGACTCCTGCCAGCCAGATGTGGGGGGCCAGCAGGTCCAGTGTCCTGGAAGACAGGGCACCTCACCCAGGTTCCCCAGCCCCTGCGGCCTCCCAAGTCCAGCCTGAGGTCCTGCTACTGGCCCCCCTCCTGCTCCCCGTGTCCAGCTGCCGAGTCGCTGGGCTCCGCAGGGTGGGGACTGCTGCCTCCAAGAGTCATGGCCTTCAGCTCGGGGGTGGGCAGCACAGCCTTGCCAGGGGGATCCTGGTCTCTGTCCTTGGGGACGTCACTCGCGGGTGGACTGGCTTCAGACCTGGGATCTGGGAAGAGAAGTCATCCAAGGAGCATGAGGCACCGGAATAGCCAAGGCCACCCAGTGCACAGGGGAAGAGGCCTCAGTCCTGCTTGCCCCTGGATGGCCCGGGCACCCTCTCCAGGCAGCTGCCAGCTCCCCTCAGGCCCTTCCTCGGAGTTGCTCAGTCTTGCACCTCACCACAGGCCCCTGCTAGCCCCAGGGCTGCCTGCTATGCCTGTCACCTGGCCCTCCAGCCTCTGCAGGCCCGTCACCACCAGGGGCCCAGGTCCCTGGGATCAGCCTGTTGCTCCCCAACCTCTGCCAGGCAACCAGCCGGCCACCCTTGTCCCAGCCCAGGGCCTCTGCACTTGCCACCCTCGGTCTGCACAGTTTCCCTGGGTCTCTGCGGGGTGGGAGTTTCTCAGCAGCCTCCTCCCTGGCCTCCTCCCCAGCCTCCCTGGTCTCCCTCACTGCCCCGCCCATGCCTTGCAGGCTGCAGAAGGCTCCCTGCCTGGCCCCAGGAAGGCATGTGGTGTCACTGATCTCGAGACTCCCAAGGGTCCTGGAGAGAGGTGGGAGGTGGGAGCGAGGCCTGGTCCCCTCCCTGTGCTGGGCATGAAGGACAGAGCCTTGGCCCCCAGGACATGTGTCCCTGGACTGCAGGGACTAGTAGATGGAGGCTGACCTGTCCTCCGGAGTCTGCCAATCTGGTTTTCTAACCACTAATGAGACTGCATTCCAAATCCTGGAAGCTAGACACTGAAATCCCCCTCAGGACCCTTTCTCCACCCTGAAGGCAGAAGCTCGTCACACCCCTCCTCTGCTCAAGGCCCTGCTGTGGCTCCCCATTGCCCAGTGGACTCCAGCACCCTCGCTGCAGCCTGGAGCGGGGCTCTGGCTTCTGAGCTCTCGCCCACCATGCACATCCCCACCCTGTACACACTCAGCTCCAGGTTGTTGCCTGCGCCCTTCTGCCCACCAGGCCCACCCTCCCCGCCCCCGTGCCCATCTCCTGAGCTGCCCCTTCACCCTGGCACCCTCCTCTCCTGCACAGTGGGAGCCTCGGCTCTGAGCCAGGTCGAGTCCCCGGGGGGCAGAACCGGGGCAGGACTGTGGGGTGCTGTGCCCTTTTCTTCCTGTGGGCAGCAGGCCCCTCCGCTGAATCCCAGCTGGGCCCTGGCTGCCCAGCCCACTTGGGGCCACATATGGGCCCCTGGAGTGTGAGCGGAAGTGGTGGGTGAGCGACACAATGGGGGACAGCCAGCGCTCGCTTCCCCTCTGCCCTCTCCTGACTGACGCCAGCTTCAACCCCACAGTCAGGACAGAGTCCTGGGGACAGCTGGGTGCGAGCAGAGAGGTCTGCAGATGGCCTCCAGGTGACCCGGCCTGGACCCCAGCAGGTCTTGGGAAAGAAGCCTGAGCTCGGGGCAGGTGGCTGGTGCCTGGGCCTCGTGGCTGCTGCAGGGCTGCCCACTGCGGGCAGTCCCGCTGGCACGTGGACAGCCCCCTCCTGCTGCCCACAGGAAGCCTGGCGTCCAACCCACCCCTTGCAACACCTGCAGGGGCTGCTCAGTGGCTCCTGTCACCCGCTGACAGAGGAGAGGACAGGGGCCCTGAGGCCCTGGTTGGAAGGGGCGACCCTGCAGCACCTGCCATGGCCCCCTGGGCCCCGGCTCTGGGAAGGCGGCGGCTAGGAGTGGGAGAGAACGGGGCCCACCTGTGCGTTCCTCCTGTGCCCCGCAGTCCTGCTGGCCTTTGCCTGCCCCTGGGAGGACGGTCATCCTGTTGCCATCGCCAATGGCGGCGTCTTCGAGGAAGCAGGACTTGATGTGGACTCTCTGGGTGGCAGCAGCCTCGGGGTGAGGGCCTGGCTGGGGCGTCCGCAGGTCAAAGGAAGCCTCTGAGCCGGCGGTCGTGGCTGACACTGTGGGTCAGCCAGAGAGAGGCCAGGTGGAGTGGGCAGCTGGACGGTGGCCCCTGAGCCCAGCTCTCAACCTGGCTCTCAAGTCCTCCACGCTGACTTCATCAGTGGCCTCACAGCTTGGTCAACAGCCATTGCTCATGCCCTCACACACACTGTTCACTGCCAGGCAGCTGTGCCCTCTGCCTCCCCAGCCCTGCAGAAGACCAGCACTTCAGTGTCTTTCCCTGGGCCTCAGGGACTCCATCCTCATCTCTCGGAGGCCTGCTCCCTGGCAGTGCTGGGACACGGTGGCCACCTCTGATTTTGCTCATACCCTGGGGCCCCAGCCCTGCCCTCTGGTCCGCCCACCCAGACTTCTGAAAAGACTTGTCCACACTCGGCCTGGCCTCCTGCCGTCCCCCAGCCCTTGCTGGAAGGACCCCACAGCTCTTCCCTTTACTGACTCTCCCCTCCCTGCTCCTGGGCCCCTGCAGTGCCCTCCCAGCCTGACTCGGGCTCCATTAGCAGGGCATGGGAGCCCCTGGCCTCTGGTCACCACGCTGACCAGGTGCTCAGGCTGCGTCCTGCCTCCACTCTCCTGGGCAGCCTCCAGGCTCCAGACTGCTCCACTAGCCCTGCTCCAGTTGCCCAGCCTCAGCTTCTCCAGGGAGGACGCGCCCATCCTGCCGATGGGGAAGCCGGTCTCCTGCTGGTCAGTGTGAGGGGTGGGCACCCAGCCTGCTACCTCTAAGGACCCCATGTGCCTCTCAGTGGGACAGCCTCCTGGAAGGGAGGGCCTCTCTCCCTGCAAAGCCTCGGCTCCAGTTCCTGCCCCAGGAGCTGAGTGGAGGGAAGGGGCAGATCAGGCCACATGATCCTGTTACCTGGGGGGCTGCCCGAGAGGTTGTAAGCAGGGCCTTGGGACGGGATGCTGCGAAGGCTCATCTCGTTGCTGTGTCCCACCTGCACCCGTCTGAGCAAGGACCGCTCCATGTGGATTTCCTGGGGCCCCCAGCCACCTGCCAGGGGCCCCCGAGCTGAGGAGTCTCCTGGTGCACTCGGGGGTACATGGTGGGGATCCGAGGGGCCTGCAACGGCAGCACGGTGTTACCAGGGGACACCAGGCTGCACTGGACTGGAGAGCAGATGACCAGAGAACGGGGCCAGGGTCCCTGAGTGGGGCGGCTGCCCAGGGACACGGGACACTGGCAGACTCAGCAGCCCCCGGCCGCCTGCCTCCTGCTCCTTCTCAGCCCTCTGACCCCTCGTGGGGGGCTCTCCTTGGCATGATCGTGCTCCCGACACCTCTCGATACCCAGAGCCCTTGCCTGGGGCGACGTTCACCTCCCTGACAGTTATTTTGATGGTGAAGCTCATGGCTTTCAACTTAGGGGAAGGTTAAGAATTTTATTTTAAAATATATCTGAGTGGGAAAAACTGGAACCATTAACAGCGTTGACTCGACAAACAGGGATGCGGCCGACCCCGGGGGTGGCACGGGGAGTCACACTGGGGTGACGGGATCCAGATTCCAGGACCAAGTTCCTCATCTCATCTCTGGGACCCTGAGGGCAGGGCAGAGCAAGGCTCTCTGGGGTCAGAGGGAGCGTCAGGGTCGGGCTGGTCCCCTCACCGGGGAGCCGGCTGGGCTGAGAGAGGCCCTGCGCCCTTGCCACGGTGCCTGGCACCGCGCGCTCAATCTGCAGCCCTGCATTTCCACAACGGGAGCACGTCTCTGCTCTGAGAGGCACCCCACTTCCAGCATGGCCTGATGTGGGGAAAGCAGTGTATGCAGAGAACATGAAATGTTACCACAGGGCACTTGTGACATTCTGCCGAGGAAGAATGCTTCCAATTATTTCTCATGGGTAAACACTGTACTCTACGAAAAATGACCAAAGACATTGGAGTGAAGGGACAGCAGGAGGGGTTTGATCCAGGCTCCCTCATTCTCTCCCAGTCCTCCTTGGAGGATTGAGTCTCCCACTCCTGACCCCACCCAGGCCCTCTGAGGTCTTTCTCCTGGGTGTCTGCCTCTCAGAAGACTCACCATCGTCCCCAGAGACACTCTGTTTCATGAAGACGTTCCCATGTCCAATCTGGATGGCTTCAGAGTTTGCGATGTTAATGTGGCAGTTCGGTGCGTTCTGGTAGATCATGTAGATTGGATTCTGCTGGCGAATAGCTACAGCAGACTGATTTCTTTTTCCAGAATCTTCTGCAAAATAATATTTCACTCTATCCCTTTGCACCTCCTTAGGGGTCTAAGGCTCCAAATGCCAGTTGGCAGCACCAAATTTCCCTGGAGAATTTGTTAAGAAGGGTTCCCAGGCACCCAGTCTGGGAATCTGGGACACTGTGTCCAGTGACTCCAGCTTCGCACCGTGGACAGCCTCTCGGCCGTCACAGAGGAAGCTCACGGTCAAGTGGCCGGGGCCCTGCCTGGTGTCTTCTGCCACCCCCGCCGCCCTGACCCCATGATGGCTCCTGGGAGCAGCGTGCTGCCCCTGCCCTCTGTCCCTTCCCTGGGAGGCCCCTGCAGCCCCAGCCCTTGAACCCCAGGGCCTCTCCCCTGTAGCAACTGCTCAGATGCCCCTGGGCACCGCTGGCACGGGTTTGAACCTGTCCGCTGCTCTCCCGCCCGTCACGCCTTCCCCACGCAGCCCGCGACGCTGGCCCTGCAGGGTGCTGTGGGAGGGCTGGGGAGGCTCCTGCCCGGGCTCTGGAGAGGCTGACCTCCCTGGGCAGCCTCTGCTCCTGCAGCCCTCGGACTGGCTCCAGGAAGCGGCTGCGGCTGCCATTTCAGGGACCCTCTCTGGGGGACGGTCAGTGGGACCTCCAGAAGCTTCTGGCAGTGAAGAGGAGCAGGTGAAGTGCTCAGAAGGGCCCCGACAAGGACCTAGTGCTGGGTGTGGGTGGCTTCCCGCGGGCCCTGCGTGGGCGTGGACAGCAGGTGAGGCCTACCTGGCCCGCAGACGCTCCACACTTGCAGATTCTGGTCCCGCTGCAGAAGGTGGCTGTCCTTCATCTTGTACAAGGTGGAGTTCACCTCTCTGGCCGTCTGCATTCCCAGGGCCTTGGCGATGTGCAGGGCTTTGCAGGGCCCTTTGGCTTTCAGAAACCCGCAGATCCGTTCCTCTGGGGGCAGGGCGACTCAGTGGTTAGAGAGACCCCACTCCCCAGTGGGAGTCTGCCCCCTGTGCACTGGCTGTGTGGCCTGGGACGGGTGCCCACGACCCTGGTGGAGCAACAGGGATACACCGTGGGCCTCGTGGCCCAGGATGTGCCCAAGCCACACAGAAGCGGTGGCTCCCTGGCAGAGAAACGATTCCTCACCATTTGGATGCTCTGGCTGCTGCCAAGACCAAGTCTGGCCTCGGAACACTTGTGGGAGTCTGTGGGGACTCAGCACAGTGCCACCTCACCCCTCTGGGAGGGCCTGGGGGAGGAGGGGGTGCTGATGCTTACCCAGCGTGCTGAGCTGAGGGCCAGGACTCTCCGGGACAGCAGCGGCCTCTGGCTGGGACTTCTGGGCTGGAGCAAGACAGGGGGTCAGGGTTGGGCCCAGCTGGGTGTGTGAGGCCAGGTGAGTGTTGGACTTGGTAACTGAGGCTCTGGGACCAGAACAGGGCTCTGGTGTCCCTGGGTGTGCTTGGCCACCATCATTGTCCCTGTGACTGCTCCTCTGGGGCCTGCCACCAGGGCTTTGCCACGCACCTACTGTGTTCTCTGCAACGAGTCATCTCAGCAACTCCTACAAAATAGCCCTACTGTCATCACCATCGACCAGAAAAAAAAATCAAGGGACAGTAAGGGGACATTAGACGTCCCCAAGCGGCAGAGCCTGAATTCCAATCCAGGCCCAAATCTGGGCTTGTCCACCACCCTGATGTCTTCCGTGGGTCCCCCCAACCCGGGAAGGCAGTTACCGGGGCTGAGCTGGACTGTCTGGGTGGGATCTTCGCCTCCAGGACCACCTGTCCCCAAGCGCCATGTTGCGGGGGCAGCTTGGGAGACTGTCCCCTCCTTGGCCATTCGGTAGAGGGCTTGGTTGAGCTCCTTCTTGGTCACCTGGCACTCCTTCACCAGCTGGCGGGTCTTCAGAGGGGAGCTGGCATCTCGCAACACCTGCAGGATCTTCTGCTCAAGGTGGTCTGGAGGAGGGAGGGGCAGGCAGCCCTGAGCCCAGGGTCCCCTTGGTGGAGAGGACTGAAGACTCCTGGAGGCCAGGGAGGCCCTCTTGTGAGCAGGGCCCAGAGCAGAAGCCCACCCACAGCAGCAACTAGAACCTCCAGTGGAGAGACAAGCATGGGCTGGACAGACGGTGCTGGTCAGGTGACAGGGACAGAGGAGGTGCACACCCTGTCCCCGTGCCCCTGGGGTGGCACCCAGGGCAGGTGGGGACGCTCAGCTCTTCACGTCCTGGGAGCAGGGGTGGCAGGGGGAGCAGGCGTGTCCAGCCGGGGACCCTGCTGTCAGGCTTCTGACGCCCCCGCCTTGTCAGCCTCAGTGGTGCCATTGTTCACCCACGGCTGGGTCCCCTGCAGGACATCCCTGAGGGGTCCCTGTTGTTTGCCTGGCTCCCTGTCAGACCTTTGGTGTCTTGCCCAGTGCCAGGCGCATAGTAGGTGCTCAGGAATGGAAGCTGAATGGATGAGTGAGTGAGTGCCCGCTTCCTCTGCTTGGCAGACGCTGCCCAGTTGGCCCAGGGCAATTGGCATGTGCCCCCACTTCCTGGTCTGAGCAACCAAGCCCTGAGGACCCTGTGGGGACTCAAGGAAGAACTTTGCAAAAGGCCCCCCCCCCCCGTGGGCCTTCAAAGTCGAAGCCGGCACCCCCACAATCACGAAGGACCCCCCCAGGGGCTCTCCAGCTGACACCACGACACAGACGCGGTGGATGGGCGGCACCCGAGGATCAGCAGCTGGGAGAGCCACGTGGGCGTGGCCTGGCCTGTCACTGGGAAGTCTCTGCCCCCAAGAATCCTGCAGGCCATGGAGGCGGGCTCTCCTTGGGACTTCCTGGGTCCCCTTCCCCCCCTTCCAGGGTTTCTTTCCTGATCAGCAGACCCTCAACTGCCCTGGCCCTGGGGAGGCCCTTGTGGAGGGACAATGGGCTTGTGATCCCACAGCTGGGGCTGGGGCTGGTTCTTGTGGTCAGAATGTGGCTCCCCTGCTGGAGGCAGGGAGAGAGCAACGAGAGGGTTGGGGCTACCCACCCTGTCACCACCAAATTTTGCCCCGGGGAGGAGCACACACCCAGCCATGCACCTGGCTTTGCCTTGTCCTGCAAGAAGTGTGGGTTCTGGAGGAGCCGGCCCTGAGCCCTGGGGGCCTCCCAGACCCCAGAGGCCAGGTGGGGTCAGGGAGGCGAATGAACCAAGAGCAACCTGAGAGCCTCAGGGTCTGAAAGTGGGACGCTGTGGACCAGAGCCGGTGCAGGGGACAAGCCCAGTGACAAGGGGAGTCGCCCGGGGAGGCAGACAGGAAGAGCAGTAGGCCAGCTGCAGAATCTCCTGGTCCAGTGCGTGCAAGGCCCTCGGGAAGAGCGGAACTGGTCAGGCCGGCACTCCTGGGTCACCCTGACGTCGGGCCAGCACTCCTGGGTCACCCTGACGTCAGGCCAGCACTCCTGGGTCACCCTGACGTCGG